>WBMZ01010119.1:0-235007 GCA_013400975.1 Atrichornis clamosus
CGCGGCGGGCCCCGCTGCCCGGCCGCCCATGCCGCGGAAAGCGCTGCGCTGCGTCCTGCAGCTGGAGCTCCGCTCGGTGAGTGCCCGGGCCGCGCACCCCGCCGGCCCCAGCCGGGCCGCGGCCGGCAGGAGAAGCCGCGCTTTGCTCTTCCGGCATCGCTTCCCGCCCCGCTTTCCTCTGCCGGCCGCCGCCCCGCGCTCCCGGCCCGGGGGACCTTCTGGGAGGCTGGTCCGGGCTCTGCTGGCGAGCGGGGGCCGCGCTCCGTCTGGCACTGCTGCGCTTCTCAGTGGGCATCCTCCGGCAGCCGGCCCCTGTGCCCCCCCCGTTGGTGTTAAGGGTGTTGGGGTTTTTTTGTCCCAGTGCCCCCCCCGTTAGTATTAAGGAGGTTTTTCTTGTCCCTGTGCCCCCCCGCCACGGTGGTGTTAGCAGCAGCCGTGCCGCTTGGGAGTTCTTATTTTCCTGTGAAAAATGTGTTTTTTAAGAGACCTTGGTTCGTGGGAAGCTGTGCGGTGTGGAGAAAAGCACTCTTGAATTAAAAAACAAAGGAAAAGAAATCCCAGGACAAAGCAGCTTGTGCATGGCAAATGCAGGCCTGCGAGGAGCAGGATGTGGCACTGGGCAGCCCTGAAGCACCTGGGTGTTACATGGGGGAGTGAGGGCAGTAGGTGTGAAAGTGGAAAGTTTTGACATTAATCATGTTAGGACTGGACTTTGCACTTTGCAAAGTTTTCTGCTTATATCCAAGCTGGGAATATAGCAAGAACTCTGTATCATTCTCCTGATAACTTTTCAGAAGTAGTTGTGGTAGACGGTGCCCCGTTATCCTGGAGTTGATGACTTCATACGCCCTGGTCACTCTAAACCAGAGGTTTGGTCTCCTCACAGAACAAATGTTGCCATATATATAACACTTGCTGCTGAGAAGAAAACCCAAGATGCCATCCACAAAATTCAAGTGCAGATCCAGGAAGGATATACAGAGAAAATGCCCACATATTCCTGGTTGCTTAGCTACCCTTGTTCCCAAACTTGAGTGGCTGCTCTGAAGTAGATTTTCAAACATGAATTGTGAGGGTGTCAACCTGGTGGTGTTGCTGTGCTGTCTCTACAGCTGGTGTTTGTCTTCACAATGCCAATGCCTGCTTGGTTCCTGGAATGGAGCAATGTGCTTTCCTTTTCTGTTCCTGCTGCTGTGAACTATTCCTGTGCCAGGAGAGAGTACAGGGAAGACACTTCCCCAGGGTCAGGTTTTCAGTTGTGGGATATTTGTTATTTACCCTGCTCTCAAGGCTACAAATAAGAAGGGAAAGCGACTACCCTTACACAAATGTCAGCACTGGATTTTCACTTAAGGGATTTTTTCCTTCCTTGGCGTTTGCTCACTTGATGTATTTTTTGGGCAGCAGTTCTTTCATCTCCCAATTGATCTTTGTCAGCTAAAGTGACATGGTCCTTTTGGTAGTATTTTGTGTGGTGGATTCACCAGCCTTCTAAGAATCTTAGGGATGGGAGCTACTCTTCCACTTTGAATTTGCATTGATCAGGATCAGAATTGAACCCTGCATTCCAAATGGGGTCTTGCTTTTACCTTATGTGATGTAGGAAAAAAAAGTCCAACTTTCATCCTATGTATCTTAATATGAGTCAGGGTCGTTACAAGTGTTAAAAGACATGAATCCCAATATGTAGACAGAAATGTTTTTAGTAGTAACCTCAGTTTGACATCTGCCAGTTTTTGCACATGATTGGTGCTGTCCTTTGGCCTCTCTGAAATTAGTCCACTTGGGTCAAAAGTTTTGTTGTCTTTGTTTTTCCCTTGCTTTAGGATACAGATGGGTTTTGCTCCTTTTGATTTAATGAAATTCCAAGATCTTCTCTGATCTGAGTCTACCAGCTTTTTGGTTTATTTCACTGGTAATTTTTTTCATTTCTGAAAGGCTGCTCTTCTCAAATGGAAAACCTTACTTAAAAACTAGGGATTTTTGGTTTGGTTTATCCTGTCATGGACTGAATCTAATAAGTGCCATAGAGGGTTGTGGATCAGTAGAATTCTGTTCCTTTCCATGAGTTTAATTCAGTGATTTCTGTGTGGTTGTTTGTGATCTCCAAGTAATGGGGCTGGCACACATTTTCCATCCTCCTGGAAACTTTCAGCAGAGATGTCTGGCATAACACTGTCCTGGAAATTTCTCATAGTCCTCTGGGTTGTTTGTGAGGTCAGTTAATTGCAGCACTGATATCCCTCTTCCTTAGCTGATCCATAGATAACACTATTACAGTCTTTTAAATAATCCCTCATCCTGCTGGAAGAGTCGGCAGTCAGATAAGAGCTTCAATTTGCCTCCCAAGTGTTATGCAGCTCCACGGCATATTACAAAATAGGTGTCATGAACTGCAGACATGCATGTGTCATTCATTTCTGGAACTGCTTTAAAGTTACACGGCCATGTAGATTTGGTGTCCCAGCGCAGGTCATGAATTGTGCACTTTATCTCCAGGGCAGTAGAATCACAAGTTTCCACCTGTGCTATCTTGGCCCATATGCTCATTTGTAAGATTTTGGTGTCTTTTACAGGATAGTCAGAAAAAATGGCACCTGTTGTTGGCAGTTTTGCCCTCTCCAATGGCTTCAGATCTCTTAGTTTTTATCTCAATAAATAGGCAAGCACTGGTTGCCTTCTCTAAGGTGAAAGGCACAAAACTCCAGCTAAAAAGAATCGTAAATGCTACAAAAATGTCAAGGAGAAAAGCAAGAACTAAAGCTAATATGACATGTAGTATGTAGTTTCAGGGGATCTTGCCTTGTATGAATGAAATCTGTCTCTCTCACTCCTATTCACACTTGCAACTGCATGAGTGTCATGCAAGCTGTTTAATGCTTGACAGACTGTTTCAATTGGGTTATCTATTATTCTGGCACTTCTCTTGCAGATTTGAAGCCCTCATTTACATGGAGAGGAAACCCTTTTTTTTCCTCCTTGGATATTTATGAGTAGAAGGACTATTTTTAGCTTATACTTTATCTATAATGATCCATCACACATTGTTTTCTTTTATTTCTTTTACCTGAAGCTCTTTTTCTGCTGTTTATATAGTTTCCTTTTAAATCCAGTTAGGATTTCTCAAGTGAAATGTTCATTTGGGAGTAGGAGACTGTAATGAAACCACTTCTTTTAATTCCTGTCACTCCTCTGCTTTGTCTTTTTACCTGGCAATTGAAAGTCGGAACAGTTTCTCCAGCAACCTTACGTTGGAAGAGATAATTTATATTTATAATATGGACATAAAAAATGAGCATGAGACCTTAAGTGAAAAGTGTCAGTTCTCTGTCCGGGTAATAGAATAAAACCACGTGGCTTGGAGAAAATAGGAAATAGTTTTGTAATGAATTGTGTACATAAGAAAGATGTCTGATGTTCATCAGAGCTTTAAAAACATACCAACTTTTTACTTAAAGAATAAGAATTGTGCAGAGAAAGTTGAGAGTGGCTGTGTCTTGCAGCCTAGTGAGAAGCCTTCCCTGCCTTGAGTTGGAAGAAGGCCAAACTTCCCAGAGAAACCCTGTGTCTGGTAGAAGTGGAACAACAGTTGCTTTTTCTCATTTACAGATTGGGACACAAAGTTAATACAGCATTTGCTAATAAACTTGCCCTTTCTGGTGGCTGGACAGAGTATGGATATCTAAGCATGTACATTTACCAGCTTCATTCTGTAGTTAGGCCGAAGTTTGGGTGGGATTTTATGTGTTGGCATCATGTCGTCTTCATTCTACATGAGTCTTCATATAGAAGATGATTATGTCCTTCACAGTCGTATTTCTTTAACTGTGTTGACCTGGCATTGTGTTTCAGTTTTGATTGAAGACAAAGAAGTGTGTTTATTTAAGCTAGAAGAATTTGGTCCTGATTATTTTAAAATTACTATTTTTCCTGGCCAGTGCGTACAAATAGAATTTCTTTAAAGAAGAAGATTTTCGCTCTAGTGTGTTATATTCTGACTGTCAGAAATCAACCATTTCAGTCCTGACCATTTCATTTTTATCTTGAAAACAGGCGTTACTTGTCTAGCTAAAGTTCAGTTTGTTTAACGAGTGTGTTACTCCTACAGATAACTTGTCCTGGAGTGCTGCTGAAAGACAAACAGGAACTTTATCTCAGTGTCTTTGTACTTGGACAGTACAAAAAAACTCAATGTGTCCCTGCAGCGTTTCCACTCTTGTTTCAAGAAAAACTAGTATTTGAAAAGGTAAGATAAATCAAGAGTTGATATAACCCAAATAAACCCCGTCACATATTCCACAAAAATTCTCTGCAAATCCATGAGCACAAGTAATCACACTGAGGATGGTGCAGTGTTTTAACTCCTGCTGCTCTTCAGCGCAAAGGAGGTGTGTGCCTCTATTATCCGTGTGGTGACTCGAGAATTATGTGTGCTGAAAATTATAATGTGTGATGAGACTTTTTAGATGTTTGTTGATTCTTTTGTGAACTGTCCTTTCTCGCTGTCTCTTTTCCTGGCTTGGAAGGAACTGAATGTTTTTGTTCTAAAAATTATGGCAAGGTGAAAAACAGAGACTATACAATATAGGAGAGTCAACTTAATTTAGTAGAAAGATAAAATAGCATCTCAAGCCTTTTTGGTGACATCTTACTCCCTTTGAGATACTTTTTTCATGGTTTGTCACCAGAATTCCCAGACTGGTACTCTGGCCTTGTAATTTATAGTTGTTTATCACGTATTCTGAGTCCCTACCAGCTTCATTATGAGTACCACAGGGATCATGAAACACAGTATCTTACAGATATGATCTGCCTTCTTGACTACCCATGAATAATAATACTTTGCCCTTTCTAGTTCTTTTCCTTTAAGCATTCCCCAGCACTTTGGAAACCAGGCTGAGTAAACTTCAGTGATGCTCTGGTGATGCGAGTAAGAAACAAAACAGTGATAATTTCACTAGCTACTGAAGAGTATAAAAGACCATCATTCTTTAAAGGCAAACATACCACAAACTTCTTAGGGGAAATGTACTGAATATTGTTTTTGGTGTAATGTAGGGGACCTCCATCCAGTGCAACATTCTCCCCTGTTCCTTGCATCTATTCACGTGGGATTCAGGTTAAAAAAAAACCTGAACGGGAGCCTGTATGTCAATAGTCACTTCCACGGAAATGAAACTTAAAGCGTAATACATTAAAGAACATATTCTTCATCTATCAGAATTGTAGTATATTCAGCATTTTATCTTTCTCCCTTGAAATTTTCTTAGACACTACTTACCTCTACATCTTCAACTCTTCACACTAAATTATTTTTCTAATTTAGATACAGAGAGGTAACTCTGTATGGATAGAAAGTATATAACAAGAACTGCTGGCTTTCAATGAATTTGATTGTGTTCCAGATGTTAATTTTGGTATCCTTTCTTTTTCCAGTTGGGATGGGACTCTTGACAACCATCTTGTGAAGGAAGAACTTTGATTTTTGGGGGTTTTTTCCTTCTCTTTCCCCAGAGGTCCATCTGATAACTTTGACTGTGTCATTATTATTATTTATGTATTTCTTTTTCAGACATTTGATAATATAGTTGATCCTGGAGACCTTCTGAAGTTACTGGAATGTAGGTTCTGCTTTTTTTTTTAATACTATTTTGTATCCATTAATATCATGCATACATGGGCTCTAAAGACATTTTGGAAGTTTGTAGTATGTGATAGTTTTTCTATCAGGTGCCTGTTCTCTGGAAAATTAATGGGTAACCACTTTATCTAAGAAAATACCTCTAGAAATATATGTTACATTCTTTGGAACAGGAGATGGGTAGAAAGTCATAATTGATTGAAAGTCCAGCTTGTTATCCAGATAGGTAGTGGGTTCCTTTATATGGTCATTTATTTGATTAGGTTTGAAATTATGTGAATATAAACATCCAATTTTTGTAAAAGTATCCTTTTCACTTTTTAAGAAAATTATATCTTGCCACATGTGGTGTATAATGAATTGTAATGATAAAACATTGAACTCAGACTCTAGGAATATGCACCCTCACACTGGAAGTATCTGAAAAGGGGGCAAAACTTGCATAATCTTTGAAAGAGGACAAACTTGACAGCAGATAGAACTTATCAAGTTCTAAGACAAATTTAGTGTTGTCGTTTGTACACTGCTAAGACTATTGTGTTCATCTGTGATATTTATGCAAGCTGTACTTGATTTTATGTTATTATTGCTATGGTGGAAGTAGTACAGTGATGTACAGTGCTATGAAGCTTAAATCGGTGATCTATTTTTCTTGGGCTTTGACTATGGGAATTACTTTTAATTTTAGGGAGTTTTTTAACTCATGAAAAATCTTTTTTCACTTCTAGTTGACACAGCAGTACTTGAACTAATACAGCTCATTCCTCCAGGTATTGTATCAGTCTTTTCATAAATTATGCAGTTTAATAGGTGAATTTCCATGAGGACATTGCCCATTACAGCACAATCACTTTTCCCAACACACAAACAACATAGAAAGCTCTTTAACAAATAGTCCTCTGAAAATAAAATGTTTATAGATCAAGAGGATCTCATTCTTGAAAGAGAATAATAACTGAATATTGAAATGTACCATACTCAGGCTTAGAAATGTGATAATATTTTAAAAATGGAAAATAAACTGAAATCATCCAGTGCATACTTATTAACTGCATCACAATTCACTTGCAGAGAGGCTGTCTGAAATTTCAGAGTGCATAATCTTGATCTCAGAATGACACTCTTTTTCCTTCCATTTTAATGGTGACCATTGGGAGAACTCTTATCCTCACTATAAGTATTACAGGTCTCTTGGGATATGTGAAGATAATAAATAGCGATTTGTCATACTTCTGTTATTGGTTTGTGTGATTATAAAAATCTATTTTAATGAAATTCAAGTGTTCCCATGAATAATGTAAATCTGCATTTTATTGGAAATAAAGTCAAGTTTTAAAGGGGACTCATTTGGAAACTGTGGTATTAAAAGCACTTTCTGTCACTTGTCCTTAGTACTTTCAAGGAAACTATTGCTTCTCTCAGGTGATTCACCAGACTGTTTACTTGCAGAAATGTACTGAATGGGGATTTTTTTGTGGGAAGGTAAAAGATCTTGCATAAGGTACTTACTTTCAGGGCTCAGATATAGGTGTGATACAGCCTAACATAAGCTGACAAGATGGCTGCAATAGCACAAGTTAAATTTTTTTACCATATGCTTCAAGATTTTACCTCTAAAGAAAAAATATTTTTTTGAAAAGTAGCAAACTGGGATATTGAGAAAATCTTGAAATAATTATTTTGATGTTGTTTGTGTTTCTTACTACTACTATTACTATTCTGTAATATGGAATGGTAGTTTTTCATAAGGGATTGGCTACCATTAAAAAAATATTGGTTTCTTCTGCAGCATGGAAGGGAAAGAAAGAAGAAAACTACTGAAAAGTTGCCTAGAGAAAACTTCTCGTGTCTGTTATAGAACAGTTAACACAGTCTTCTTTAATTTTTTTTTAATAATAACATTGAAACAGTTTCACAGTAGATTCTGCACATTTTTGCTGTTGATTTAACTTGATGAGGTTATTTCCTGGTGTGATAGGAGTTTTAGAGCCATGCTGTTAATTTGTAAAGAACAAAATTTATCCTGGTTTCAGCATGGCTCTGTGTGTGGTGTCTGTGCTGCATGGCTTTGTCTATTTTCCAATTAAAGTATGTATTTTCTTTTTAGTGGGAAAAGTTCTAGCTACATATGAAGAAAATACAAGAGATTTCCTGTTCCCTGACCCTAAGCTTACCCATGGGCGCCGTGGTTTAGAGCGTGAGATTTTAATGAAGAGGTCCCTGTCTTTCACAGTGAGTGAATGTCTGTGGATTGTATTTATGACACAGTCTGGTTCACTGAAGAAACCCCTTGAACTGCTTCAAATGAAAAGAGATCACTTCTGACACATTCTGCCATTTTAGGTGTTGAATGTACAAATCCACAGTTGAACTTCGGCGAAAGTATAATCTTTTTTTGAAATGCTTAAAGAAATTATTTAATGTGGAAAAAGTTAGCTTCCTCTTGGTATGCAGTGTGGCACAATGACATGTCTCCATTCAGTTTAAGCTGTGGTGCAGCTGGTAGTTGAAGGGGTGCAGGAGAAAAGGGAGATGTCATTGACTTTATGGTTCTCAACAGATAAACCATGTAACCCTCCTCTTTGGTCTCTGTAGCATTTTGTTTCAGACAATTTTGGAACAACAGCTAATTGGCAGAATGAGTGCAATGAATTAATGTTAATTTTCTGGAGATAAGGGCTCAAGTACGTATTTAATGAAAATGAATTCATTTCACACTCCCCTTTCATAAAGTTTGACTGTTAAATCTTAATTGTCAGTGGAATAACCCAGGAAGGCACTTTAAGGATGAGGATGATGATGTGTTTTGGGGTTTATTTTGTGTGATCTGTTTTGGCTGAGTTTTACTAGTGGGTTGGCAGCACATTTCCGTAGGGACTCGACTGCCCTGTCCGTTGTGATTGGACTAAAGGCACGTGGGGAGGAGGGAAATGCTGATTAAAGTTCACTGGTGTCTTTTAGCTGGTATAACCTTCCCCTGAAAGGGCAACCTGGAAACTGCCCAGACACTTGCAATTAGAAGTGCTAATTTGGTGTCTAATTCTGTGTTACATTCAAATGAGATAAAGTTGTTATTTTGTGCTACAAAACATAGGACTTTGCAGCAGCTTTTAAACTGTCCCTGCAAAAACAGCCATTACTTTTTGGCCATAGCATCTCTTTGACATGGCTCATCCTGTGCATTGTGGTGTGGATCAAGAGACGGGGTGGAACTGTTTTGCTTTCATACTGCTTGTAGAACAGGTGTTGAGAAAGAATTGGGAAGTAGTAATAAATGAGGTGGTATCAGCTAAGTGGTTTTAGATTTTTTGTGAACACAATATGGTGAGTCTTTGTAGAAGCAGAGCCACTAGAGAAGTTTGATGGTTTTTGTCAGACTGAGTTCTTTAAAACAAAAATTACATATTTTCTAATAAAGAGATAATGCCATCATTTGTGAGCTTTGAGAAGATGTGATCAGAGTAATTTGAATATGAAGCTGATGAAGGATGACACTGTAGCTTTAAAAAGTTGACTGATACAAGGCACAGATATACTTTCATGCCTTTGGGAGCAGCAGAAATGAAATCCATCTCTGCCCTGGAACAGGGATTGCAGGAGCATTTGCTTGCTCCATTCCATCTCCATAGCTGAAAGTACAGTTTAAGAGAGGATTCTGGCATACTGACCCCCTTTTCAGGAATAATGCAGAAACTGTTTTTCATGGCATTGGAGGGAGGCTCCCAGAAGGAACTTCTTGTTCCTGTCCTTGCTTGCCAAATGAAATAACTGTGAAAGGATTTTTTACCTCCAGCAGAAATGCATGCAGACTCAAGTGCCTCCATCTTCTAGTGTTGCCTGAGCTTTACTGGCAAGTATCCCCTGCTAACTCTATCAGCATGAAGCACTGAATGTGAATGCTAAGCAAAAGGGAGCATTAAACAAGGTCATGAGAACCCTCACATTATTCCTATGCTAGTGAAGCCATGTTCTTCCCCCATGAAAAGTTATTTATAGCTAGCTGAGATGTTGAATATTTTTGACTGGCAGCTGTGCTTCAGTGGCACTTTGATTCCCAATAAATTTGTCTTTTATTGAGAAAATAAAGGTAGCAACAGCAAGGTTACGGTTGTGGAGTTCAGATAGGCAGTGACAAGCAGTGTCTGATTAACACTGCTAATCTGCCAGTTGGAAGGAATCCCAAGTTGAGAGGATCAGAACTCCAGAAATCTGGCACTTGGCTGATAATGTCTCTGGCTAAATGTCTTATGAGGTTTACAAACTCAGTGTGCATACAAGACATGCCTCGAGTTATCTCTCCTGGTCCAGTGTTGCCCAGCTGAGGCTCTTGCTGGCTCTTCTGTATTTCTCTGCAACCCTTGCCTTTCAGAATATGTTTATGCCTGGACTGTGGTAGTGATTTCTTGCAGATGTTCTTATCTCCATTCCCCACCCTCGCGCAGTATTTGCCACGTTACTTACAGCAGTCTCTTTTTAGTTATGCTATCTTTCATAAGCATGCCAGTATAAGACCTCCTGTTATATTCATATATACTTTACTACCTACAGAGTTGTGCTCACAGTCAAAAGGACATATAAGACTTGTGTTCTTCTAAATATGAACCACCTTTATAGCTTTTCTATGATCAGATTTCTATTATGTCACTTCTGTTTAATGTTTGGTACAGGACTGCTCAGGGCTGCACACACCACTAAGCCAGAGGCAGAAGAATAGATCCCAAAATCTTTCTGGCTGGATTTTCATTTACAGATGTGTTTGGGGCTATATGACAATCTTTACATAATACTATGTTGAATATCCTTCAGCAATCCCTAGTTTGGGAACTGCAGAAAACAAAGCGACTCCTCTGATGGCTTTTGGCGTGTAAGTTACTTTTGACATGACCACGCCTGTGTCTTTGAATGCCATCCCATATTCCCTCTCCACAAACCATTTCTCTGACGAAGCTATAGCTTTTGTCATTTTTTAGGTATGAGCACTTAACAATTTTGTAATCATTTCCAGTCTCTGTAAGAGCAGTAGGTGCTTTATTGTTGCATTTTATAGTAGACTTACTAATTCTGATGTGTCCTTTTTTAAATTGTTGATAGCACTTGACAATTCATTAGTAATAAAAATGAGTTGATTAAAGATGATCAGATTTAAGACCTCTTTTATATGCCATAACTTGATTGAATCCCGGACTCTCTTAATTGCTAAGATTGAGCTTTCTTGGCATTTTTGTCATTTCATTTCCATAATCTATCCTGGGGCCAGATCATATTCCCTAATGGGAAATCAGTGTGTGTTTAGGCAGGTGGTAGGGAACAGTTTGGTTCATCAATAGACTTCACTCCTGAAGTTCCTGCTAATTCTTACGAATGTGGAACACTGTCACAAACAGAGCAGCTCCTTTTCATGTCTCAGTGATTTTGTGTGTTCATGTGCACAAATGCCCATGCACCGAGATACCTCAGGCAGCAGACTGTCAATGTTGAAAGAAGAGAGGCTAAAGTTTCTGGGGGCACTTGATTCTCTCTTGGATTCTGCAGAGCTGTGCAAGATGCGCATAGACGATTCCCACTTGTTTATAGCGTATGTGGCATTTAGTTCTTTTATGCCTTTTTTAATGCTGCTGTTTTGGGAAATAATGCTTGTGTGTCATAATCCCTGTCCTTTACACCCAGTAAATTTTGTATGCATTGGCCAATGCTCACTGAATTTGAAAGGAATTTTCTGAGGTGTTATATTCCCAGCCATGGCTGCAGTAAAAGAAGGTGAGTGGAACAGAAGCTGCTAATCATGTAAAAATGGAGGGACCTGCTGCCCATCCCTGTGTGTGCTGTGACCAGGAGGCCCAGCTGGACCCCGCTGATTCCAAGTTGGACAAACTGGGGCTGCCACACGGGCAGGAGGGGTTTGAGAGGAGGTGGGACACAGTTATGGAACAAAGGAGACAATCCACGGAAATCAGACTACTCTAATGATTACAGAATGCAGGGTATTCTTAGTCATACTGTTACAAATGAATAGTTATTTTCAGTGTGATTGACTAATTAAACAAAATGTTTTTACCAAAAAAATGGCACAACTGAGACTATTCACAAATAAGTTTACAAAGTTAGCACTAATGAAACTTCTAGAGCATGACTGAAATTTTTATTGATGCTATGTAGCATGGCATGAAAAATCTTTAAAAGTGCTTTTGACAAAAAAAAATGTATTAAAATAAAAGTCAGACCTTAATTGTTGTACAAAAGCAGTGTAATCATCTGTAATTGAATTGTCAGAAATGCAAATGTTAGCATCTTGACATTTACCATTGCTGTTCTGTCTTTTCTAATTATCTTTATTAAAGGCTGAAATTAACAAAGGAAATGGCTTAAAATTAGGAATGGTTTGTTACATTAGGTGACATTTACCTCTTTGATACCCTTTATCTTGAGTTGGAGCTTGATGTTCAATTATTGTCTCTCTTCTAGGGAATTGCACCAAAATTGAGATTTTTTACAATCTCCCTTATTGCAGAAAGCCTGTTAAGCTCAGGAAGGAGCCACATACAGGTTAGCATAATTTAATTGTTTGCAGTTTAATTTCTAGATTTAATATTGATAGCCTTGCTTCCAATTTTTGCATGTGCTGCTCACTTCAAACTTTTCTCATTCTTTTGTTGTGGTTAAAGCAGGTATCATGGGTGCTTGACAACTTGATTAAATTTTTAATCAAGTATGAGTAAAGAGTGAGTTTGGTGCATGGCAGTAGATGTTGAGACTTCCTTGAATCTGAAACAATTATCAGCTGCAGTGTTCTGTGATCAGCTGAAGTGTCATTCCCTGGTGTATTTGTACATGGGAAGATGCCTTCTCACCATTTGTTACTGACACTTAAAATTAAGGACAAGGAAAACTAGGTGGAGTTAGAGAAGGTACATTATTAAAACCAAACCAATTAATTTAATTGTTTTCCATAACTGTCATTAACAGTAATGGGAATTAAGATTTTTGTTGAAAAGGCTGTATTAATCTGGAAATGCTGTTACTGCAGTGAGTAAAGTTAAAGGTGAAGTAGCACTCTTCTCTGGTCTCACAGGTTGGAATTTTGGTTTGGATTTCTGGCACAAGCTGTCACGTAAAGTTACTCTTACGTCCTCCCTTTGTTGCTGTACTATTGAAAAATGGTACAGCATCATTAAAATGGAATGGTTGTCAGGAAGGCTCGTGTGCAAAGACACTTAGGTGACTTTGACCTGTTGGTGGCATTGCTCATAACTTCAATGAGAAGTTTCTTCCAAATTTAGCAAATGAAATGTACTGAGACAGAAAAAGAATTAAAAGTCAGTGAAAATTGTCATTGTCAGAAACCTTGCTTCAGTGTAGGTGACTTGAGTAAGGGCAGTTCCATTTAAAATGTTCCTAGAAGTATCTGTTACAAATGGCAGATCAGACTTGCTTGTATTGCAGTGAAGGTCCAGTTTCAGGACTGGTGTAAGCCACACCCTACTTCTCATGAACATGAAACCAGTCTTGGAGAATTAGGCCTGGCTTTGTGTGGGCCAGTTCCATACTGTGTCTCACTATCAGCTGCACAAGTGTGAGTTCAGGGAGGAGAAAGAGTGGTAGGAGGAGGCTGTGTGCTGCCAAATTCAGACTCTCAGTGCAAAACAAGCACACAGCCTCAGCCTCACTCGTGGTTGGGTGTAGAGGGAAAGGCTCGAAGGCAAGCCGGACATTTTATTTCTGGGTTCCTCTGAACTGAAGCCATACATGCAACATTCACATTTAAAGCTAATGTCAACTAGCTCAAGCTTGAAACAGAATTTCTAACATGAAAAGTATTATTTTTCTCAAGTAAACTTTACTTCTTGATTATAACTCTTTAAAGAACTAGTAAATTCAGCATGATCCAAGAAAATACGAATTTTAGAGAATGTAGTTGCACTTCTTTTGAAGCTTTAGGCAACTCTAAATGCATATAATTTAAACTATTAAATAGGCTTCTATTTTCATTTATATCTTTTAATTTAAAGGGTAAGAATTTTAAAAGGTTAAAATAAAAGTTTAAATGGATTAAAATATGCTTCAGATCTGTGTGTGTCTAATTCAGGTAAAGTTTCTGTTAAAAGAACTTGTGAAAAAATTCAATTTAATTTTTGCAGTTCCTGTACACTAATTGTATGAGAAAGCTAATTGAGTAAGTATCAGACATTAACCTTAACATCTAACATGTAGTACTGTGTGCTTTAACCTTCTTTTGGTTTCAGAGAAAATGGTAAACACGTTGTTTTTTAAATTGCTGTTTGATTATAGTTTTGTGAGGGGAACTTCAGCTGACGTGGCACTTATTTCGGTTAAAATTGTTAGTTCCTCGTTTGCATTATGTTCAGTGGTCTTTGTTCTACACGCTGTCAAATCAGGCAATTTCTCTTCTTCCCTTTAGGGTGGTTTGAATTGGGTACATCATTCAACCCCAAATGGAAAATTGCACAGAAAGGCACCAAAGAAAAATACTCCTTCACCCGAGAAAGGCAGGCAGAGCTTGGCAGTGAAGAACTACGAGCAGCCCACGATCGCGTCCAAGTCGCGCTCTCCATCTCCGTACACGAAGCGCCGGATGTGCGAGCTCTCGGGAGAGGCCAGGCAGCGCCTGGCCCACCTGAACCTTGGGCCTCATGAATTCAGGAGGGAAACTGATAAACCTCCGTTCGTAGTTAGACGGGTTTGTATTTGCTCCAAAGTGCTTCCAGCTTGAGCTCAGTTCAAATATTGTTCTTTCACTAAATACTCCTCCAAAAATTCATTCAGCTCTTAGTTTAGATGAATAATTTTTCTCTCCTTAACAGTCTGTCAGGGAGTGATTTAAATGTAAAATTAACTAAAATAAAATTTCTTTTATCCGCTTTAGTAACAGACAAAGATCAAATTCTTCCCTGAATATCTTGGTTAAATTCTCTGAGGCCCCATTTCTTTTCTTCCAGCGCACTAGACAGGATAATAGGTGTATAAATTCAGCTTGGAAGTAATTGATATTAGTATTAAAAATTCCTGAATAAGACTTTAAAGAAAGTGTGTCTAGTCACATTATGAACACTTACACTTCCTCTCTTTCAACTTTTTTTTATGTTGGTGTCCTGTGATCTTTGAAACACTTCCTTTGCTCAGAGCTACGTCTCAAACACTTTGACTTAGGATTCATAACATAAAGACTTTTTGCCATACATGAAAAATTGTTCTAAAATTAGGTACTTATTTAAAGAAATTGTGTGTAAGTGTTTTAAAATGAAGGGGCTACATTTCCCAGCCACTTGGAGGATCATATACTCTTTTTTTTTTTTCCCCACCTCTTAGTTTTTCTTCTTATTTTGACAATCCTTTGTTTTCAGAAAACCACTTTGAATGTGTAGGGGCAGAAATGGGATTGTTCATGTTCTGTGCTGTGACATTATGATTTATCTACAATTCTGGACACATCACAAACAGTGAGATAATCTGGTTTTTAGATAGTTTGCTTCTCACTTTTTTTTTTTCTGGTATCAGTACAAATTAATTAATAATATATTGTCAAATTTTAGAATGCTCTTCCAGGTTTTATTCTGCACATAGGTACCTTTCAGAAATTCAGAATAGTCTTGATCATTAATCATTCATCAATCTAATGTTTCTCTCAAATATTTTTCTTTTAATTCCTTTTATTCAATTCTTCTGGTTTTTGATCTATTGGTGAATTAATTATAGCAGTTTCATTATAGCATCATTAACACTGATTATTGATTTTCAATGCTTGGATATGTTTGTACAAAAAAGGAAGAAGCTTGTCTCTTAATTTAGCATATCCTGACTGTCATGGCCTTTCTAGATTGAGAATGCTCCTTTTAAGGCATCTTTACTGCTGAGGACTCTTTTGACCTGGAGATCTTGTGTTACATGAAGCTTAAATTGGATTATATTAAATGTAACTTTTTTAATTAGGAAGAGATTCAGATCTCTCTTGGTGAGATCTGAGCTGTTTCGAATAAATACGAGATACCAAGAATTGTTTAAAAAGACTGCCGACATTACAGATGAAGGAGAAATTGTCTGTATTTTCTCTTTCTTTGAACAACAGGATGTTCAGAGTTTTCTAGACCTTTCTAGCACTGTTTTTGTTTATGCACAGAGATCTTAATAATACACGTGAACAAAGTGTTATGAAAATAGTTTAAAATAGTACTTCACATGAAATATTTCAGGAAGTACTAGTTGTGATCTCATGAACAAAACCAGAAAAAATAGGAATTGGTACATCTGATACTGAGCATTTTAACAATATTTTTGGTTCAGGTAGAGCCATCAAGTCCTGGTGTTAAACTTCATCCCTGCAGTTCCGCGCGAGACGGCGCAGCAGAAGCCCGGAGCAAGGCACACCATGGTCAGTGTGCTCTAGGATATATCTCTTTAATGCTTTTGATTTCTGCAGTGGGTAATTTTGTTTGGGTTTTTATTATTATTTTGGTTTTTTATTTATGATGAAAATGTCAGTCTATCATGGAGAAAAAGCTGCTAGTTCTTCCTAGGAAAAGGAAGAATACTGAATAAACTACTTCAGAGGGGGTTCCCTTGTATAGTTCTTCACCTCATGAAGCTTGGAACATAGTTCTACATGATACAAAAATAGGAGTAGAGAATACCAAAGCCCAGACAAGTGCTCTGCTTCACTCCACTTGCTTTGTTGATTTGGATAGTGGAGCAAATCTGCACCATGATTTGTGGGTGTGTTGATCAGGTTTGGAGTATTGATTATTTTGAAGTTCAAGGGCTCTTTTGCTTCAAAAATGAATAATGTTTATTTCAGCAGTATTTGTGAGTAGTGGATCAGTGATTTACCATTATTAATGAGCGTCCAGGATGTGCTCCAATATCTGCTTCAGCATGCTTTGGTATCAGTATGTGAGGGTTTAATAAAAAGCGTGAGACCAAAAATTTAAGGAAGTGCCCTAAAACTTGATTTTATTGCATGTGTCTGACAATATGAGGATTTTAATGAGTCTCATCAGTATTTGTTTATGTGTGCTCTGCCTCATTTTTATTTCATTTCCCCACTAATTATAATTTGTTATACAGCAAATCATCATGAACATGTTATTTTACATTTGTTCTTTGTTGTTGCACTTGGTGCTGGATTTTAAAGGTTTCACGTCCCCTTTGGGAACAGATTTGCCAATCTGTGATAGCTGGATCATGTAACAGACCTGTTATCATCTGATGCTATTGCACAGTTTCAAATTGAGTTGGTGGTTTCTGGCCAGTAATTAGGAAACCAAAACCTACCTCAATATCCTGAGGGTTCACTGGTCACCTGCCTGTGTCTTGAGGCTTAACTGTAACTTCTGAAAGAAACAGATTCCTGGGATTAGGAATCTTAATACAGACAGTAGAGTTTAGTCCTTTTTTGCTTTTCCTGGGTCACGGTGTGAGGGGTTGGTCAGTACAAACTGATACAACAGATCAAGAAGGCAAATTTAATGTCAGTCCCTCAGGGATGAGTTGCATGTTGACAGTGGTGAAAAATCCTAACCCAGTATGGACCTAAGAGTTTCTCCATGTGTGTTTACCTCGGCTTTGCGTTCATGTCTGTGGTTCAGTGGTGAGGGAAGGACTGCAGAGGTGATAGGAGGAGGGAGAGATGGTCATAGGGAAGCTTATTCAGGGAGGGTTAGTAAGGTAGTATAATGTGTGTGAGAATTTTGGGGAATGGTAGAGCTTGTTTTGATACTGATTTAGGCAATGAATAGTGTAACAAATTGTGCCGCTTCAGGCAATGCAGAAGATGGTGCATACACTTATTCATTATTACGAACACCGTATTCCATTAAATGTGAAGTTAGATTTTCAGCTAAAAAAGGTGATTTCCAGAAATCGACCGAGGAGACTTCAGAATTTCACAATGTATAATAATAATTAAAAATTGCTTTAGTTCTGTTTGGGAGGAGAGGTAAGATGCTTTGTAAAAGATTTCATAAAATTTAGAACATTTAAATGTCTTTTTTATTTCTTCTGTCATGGACCTTTTTTTCTTCCTCCAGAACCTTCTCTTCTCGGCAGCCACAGATCCAAGAAAGCTGAAGTGAGTAGTTTGAAGTATTATTGCTTACACATTGTGTTTCGGGAAGCTCTGAGCTTCCCAATCCTTCTTGGATTGTCTTGCATAGGTGTGTTTGAAACTTTATCTACTGTTGTACCAAAAGCAAGAAAAAGGACATTTTTTATTATTTTCAAACAGTAAAAGGAAACTTAGCACTCTGTAAAGATGCTCATGCCTGCAGATACAGAATTTGCTTTTCCTTGACATTAAGGCTTGCAACAAAGCCATAGAGGAGCCTTTAAAGACAGTTTACATTTGCCTTACCAGTCATTCTGAGAGCATTCTTCACTCTGGAATTGTGTGCAAAGGTAACACCAGTACAACTGGCAAGCCTCTGTTGTGTTGTTTCACATCCTTTCTTTCTCAGATTTTAGCTTCTTTGTGTATGAAAAGAATCTGAAGATTAATGTCAGGGTTCTTTTGGGGTTTGGTGGGGCTTATTCTTTACATCCTCATTTAGTTGTTTTTTGCCTCTGTTGCTGAAGTACTGTAAAAATTGTGGGTTTAGGCATTTAATTGTGTGTGCCCTCTTAGATTTCCTAATGGCTGGAAAAACTGATATTGACAGGGAGGAGGAAAGAAGGGGAATTACAAGGATAAACCTTGATATAGATGTTAAGCACACTTTTGTCAGACTCTAAACTCTTATTACCAAGGATTGTAGTTTTGCCTACCATGTGAGTCTAATATATTGTGCCACCTCTGGATTGTTCCATGGGTTGTTTATAGACTCTCAGGCATTATTCTGAATCTGTGAGATTCCTGGGAAGGGTAAGTCTTTAAATTGTGCAGTCAGAAAAGTTGATAAAAGGGCTGTTAGAGTAGAGTTTGACATAAGATGGTGTGTTAGTTACCAACAGATTCCTCTGGGACTTGTTGATTTACTTTAGACCATGGTTTTTTGTGTGAAATGAGGGTCCTTGTTCTTTCCCCAGCAGACAAATATTCCTGAGTGTATGTACAATCTTTAACCTTTTCGTTTGAGAAATAAAAACATGAAAACGATACATCTTGATACTCATAAAACATTTTTGTTTGGTGGGGTATTTTCCAGGCAAAATCTACCCGTGGAAAAGGCTTGGACAGTTCTGCTGCTTGCAAGGAGGATGTGAGCTCAGATCCACCCAACAGAGGGTCCCGTTCTGCTGGTTCCTTGCAGCATTCAGCACCTGCAGCAGCTCAGGAGCATCCTCTGAGTTCTGTGCTGAATCGATCTTCGCTGAGGGAAAGGTGATGACCTGGATTTGTCCATGACATTCTGGAATTGTGAACGTGAGCAGATGATAACAGTGCTTGCATGACTATAGTTTGCATTTTTGAAGGTGTGCAGGCTGAAGAGACTGAAAAATCTTCCTGCAACAACTGCGTTGTTGTTTGACTTTTCCTTTTGCTGTGTTTGCCATCACCTCTCTTGCTTAATGATTACAATCCTAATAACATGGCAGTGAAAATCTCTGAAACGGTGACACCCCAGGTTTTAGGCTGACAATGTCCATCTGAAACAGAGAATAAATAAATAAATCATCACCTAAATAAATCATCACTGTTTCAGAGATGATTAGAATCCCAGGAATGCAAATACAGGTACATGTCAAGTAAGCTTTACAGTAGGCACCTGGAAACCTTTTTTCCTTCTGACTGGTGTTGTTAAGCACGTACTTGTGGCTGTGCTGTACTCAGATGTGGGACTAGTGAGCATAACATACTTGGGCTAGCTTTAATCAATATTAATATTATTTTCCAATCTTTTCACTTTGTTGACATCCTAAGATTTTGCTTTTGAATTTTTGAGTTGAAGTGTGGACCTCTGCAGCAATTGTGTGTATATTAATTGCTATATTTAAATTATTTTTCTTAGATATCTCTACTGACCCTAGCGGGGCTGGGTTGGAGACAGTTTCAAATATCCCTCAGTTCAGTGGATTTTAGTCCCTGCATTAATAATTTGGGCAAGCTTCACAGCTTCAGTCCCTTATGAGGGTGGGATGGAAGAAATGTCGAAAAGCAACAGATGGTTTCATGCTTAAGCCCTCCAGTCCTTCAAGGAGAGTGTTCCCTGCCTCCTGCTGAGTAGCAGGTTCACTTGGTGCTTCTTTTGTACATTGAATTAGTAAGTTACTGATTGGCTATCTGGGAACAGAAAAACTATATGCAAAGGTAGGCCTGAGTAAGGTAGTACATAATATAATTGAGAAAAACTAAGGATGATCCTAAATGCTGAAGATGTACTTTGGTGACTAGTTCACACTCTGTGTGCTCCCTGTTACCATTGGTACCTCAGTTAGTCAATGCTTGGAGGGGGGGTTTACAGCCTACACACAGCCTAATGCTTCTTTTCAAAATAGAAAAACTGTCTCAGTTTTTTCTTTAAAAAGAAAAATGACAGATGGCAGGTGGGGACTGAATTTTTAATACTCACAAAGATCATGTTGGTGTTTTAGCATCTTCCTCTGCTTGAAAACTTGTTTGTTAGTTGTTCTGTGTAATAGTGTATCTTGAGAAGTGCAGTACAGAGATTAGGATGTATCTGGGGTTTGGAGAAGATTTCTTTGTCATCTTGTCTGCCTCCCCACTCTCTTCTGACAATGTTTGTGCATTAGTTACCCATATCTGGGGAACAGATATTGTCATGGTAACTTTTTTATCCTTTTTTCAGCTGGGCTTCTTTTGGAGGGGTTGGGACTAAATTATATACACATTTTATTTAAAGCTGATGGGGTGCTTTCTGTTGATAGCAGGAAAGTATGTTGTGAGCTGCTGTTACATGCATAGTAATTCAGTCATCTGCCAGTTAATCTTGAACTTGTCTGAATGTTCTTGCTTTTTCTCTTTATGAGCCTTTCTCCAGAAGAGATTTCTGATCTTGTGAAATTATGTTTTTTCTTCTTATTAAAGCAAATGTTCTCAGCTCTTCAGAGCTGTAACATTTCTTTATGTAAAAGATGTAACCATTTACTTCTGTCATCAGAAAAAATTCAAAATGAGAAATAAAGGGCATAGTGTAAGAAAATTGATCTCTGTTTCATGCTGCTGAGATAACAATGGTTTTAGCTGATTGTGTACTGAGAGTTATACTTGGAATGACAAACATGGTTCAGAGGTCCATGTTTAGAAATGCATGCAAATGCTGCTGTTCAGATCATAGAATACAGAGAAAATCAGTACTGCTGAAAGTATATCACTGTTAGTGTAATTGCAAGAATATAGAGTCTTATCTCACAGTATTTGGTGTTTATTTCCTCAATTTTATTTTGAATTACAAAGACAAATTGCTTGGCATATCTAGGCTACTATTTTAAATACTAGGCAACCCACAGTCAATATGAAACTTGACTCCCCACCTCGACCTTTAGTTCCCTCTTTTCCCATTCTTTTTTTTAAAAGAGGTGTGAAGTGACTGTGTGTCTTCTTGGGAGTACTTCTCAGAGCCCTGCTGTGTAGTTGTTAAGCCACTGCAATACTTTTCAGTGTTACAGAAATTGGGGTCTTGTGTAAGGTCCTCTGAGCCCTTTTGTATCCCTTCTGGCAGTTTCCAGTCCCTTTCTTTGAGCCTGCTAGAGAGACCACAAATCAATCGTCTTCCCCTTTCCTCTGGGATTTCAGTCAGAAGCAGAACTGTAAATAGATTTACTATTGAACAAGACAGCAAAGTTTTGAATATTGACTTTTCATACTTTCTTTTTACATTTTTCATTACATACATCACCTAAGGAAAGCATTTGCTGGTGTTGGAAGCTGACACAGCAGAGTGATGTGACCATAAAACCCTCCAGAGGTCCCTTCCAGCCCCCCACTGTTCCATGATTCCGTGGGTTTGGTTGTGGCTCCTGGGCAGACCAGTGGCACATACACACTCTGGAGTTCCTGCCCATGATGTGTGACCCACAGTGTGCCAAGGCAGTTGACTTTTCCCCCCAGTCTGGTTGGCTGGGCAGAGATCAGTAGCCTTTTGTGCAGAGATGAGCATCCTGAATGCTCTGGGAAAGAGCATTAGTACTCTGTTCTTTCAGAGCTGCTTCAGGAAAGCAAAATTTGGGTCCAGTCGTTGCTTTCATAGCACAGACATCCTCATGCACTCCTGGAAGATGGTGTTTTTCTTGGGGACTTACAAGCTAAGCCTTCCTGGCAGCTGTGAAACCTGCAGCAAAGTACCTTTCAGGGAGAAAAGGAGAAATAGTGAGATGGATTCTGTAAGGTCAAGAAGTCCTTTGAACAGAGCTGTGTGCTGGCACAAGAAAAATCCTTTCCTCAAGAGACTACAACAATCATAGGAGTATTTGACTATTTCTGTTATGTGAGAGGCAAAGCTACTTCTCGTGCATTTGGGATCAAAGGATTCTTTTTCCTACTCTGGAAATAGCATGCTTTTGCTTTTGTTTCCAGATTGAAGTGCAGTTTGATGTTTTTTTTCATGTTCTGCTGGTTATGCTGCTGATATGTGATCTTACCTGCTATAAAATTTAACAAAAACCTAAGTTCTCTTTGAAGTGAGGCAGAGGTTAAGTGTCTGGATCAGATGCCCTTCTATAATACTCCTCTATTGTTTTACTACCATCTTTTTCTATTAGCTTTTTCCAAGCGCTAGGGAAATAACAGCATGAAGTTAGATATTGCTAATGATAGATATAATGATAGATACTAATGGATATTAATGAAATACTGGATCCTACATAAAGTCCTTGAAAACTCCAGTTACCAGAATATTTGGCTTTGGTGATATTGAAAAGTGTCATCCCAGAGTCTTGGGGGTTATTTTTATTGCACAGCAAAATGCAGAAAAAGTGGTTTGCCTGGTGCTTTAGAGACTGGCATGCATCCTAAACCCAGGCTTCTGTGGGGAGGTATGTTTTAGGTTCTGAGAACCTTCTACTACAAAGTAGAACACTGAAAAACATTGCAGACTGCTTAGGAAAAAATGCTTGCTCCTGGGAGAGTCTGCAGCTAGGTCTCTTGTCTAATTCTAACCATTTAAAAGTCATTATTTCTGATTTTTGGAGTTCAGTTTGGTAGAAAGGTTTTGGGTTTATCAATCTCACCTTTGGGAAAGTTTACTTATTTTACATTCTTAAAATATTAACTTCTGGAATCAGCACTTGAAAATCAGTTGTTTCATACTACATTCTGCAAAACTGAGCAGTACCTAAGCCTTGTTTCATATTTTTTACCAACATCTCTACTATTTGTCATCTTCATTGCTTGATTTTGCTGCAGCAGTAAGTAAATTTGAAATTGATTGCTGTCAGAGCCATTTTGTGTATAAATTAATAAATTCAGAGAAGATAGAAGGTAATGGAAAAGCTTCCAAAGAGCATAAGGAGGTGCAGCCAATTTGTGACATACTAATGATTTAGTACCACAATGACTTCAACCTTTTGGGAGCAACTACTCAGCAGCAGTATTGACTTTCATTGCAATTTTGGAAGCTGTGTGCCATTTAAGTTTCACTTTTTACATGAGGATGATGTATATTGCCACAGTTTTAAGGGCTGGATATGAAAAGGAAGGAAAAGAAAGCATTTACTAATTTAAGAACTCAGCACTAAATGTGTCACCAGTGCATCAAGGCCCAGCTGTAAACAGTGCTTTTGGAAGTAAGAGAAACTATATAGAAAGCATGAGAAATTTTTACCTTTTTTTTTCATTTCTTACAGAAGAGGGAGAGCAAATTGTTACACAGCTAAGCTGTCAGCTTCTGCTTCCAAATATTTAGGCTTCTGTGCTTTGATTTAAGGCCCTGCCTGTGTGTGTTTGTTTTTGCTTCATAGTAGCATCGTGCCACTGTGATGGCAGCCAACCTCCTCCACTTGAACTATTGTGAGAACGTGGGGGGTTTTGTGTTGGCACGACTTCATTACAATTCAGGCTGCCATGCACCAGTAGAGCCTCTGAAACACTTCAGGGCTGCACCTGCACCAGGGTTCACAGCCATCGGTCGCTTTAAGGGAAAGCAAACCAAAATTGTGTCCTTGTCTAAACAGACCAGAAAAACTCTTAAGTGTAGCCCAGCTTTATTGTGCCTCCTTGCAGACCAGTATACGCTGCAAACCAAGTCCATCATCCTGAGTTACCACTTCGTGTCCTCTTAAATGAGAATAAAGCAACTTTCCGTCCCTTTGATGAATGCTGACTAAATACCTACATAGATATGAAATATGTGAGGTGTTTTTTTAATATCAGAGTTAATTAAATTTGGTTTTGTTGAGACTCTCTCCTGTTCCATATGTAAGTTCTTGCAGATTGTGTTTTTTTCAGGTTATACTTGGCTTTAAGTGTTCTTACTCCTGCTTATCCCCAGTTACAGTAGATTCTCTCCAATTGTGAATCTGGTACTACAGGACTTTATTGATTTCTGTCCTCAGATAGTTTGTCCTTGTATGTGGTTTTGCTCAGCATGAAGTCTGTGTCTTTGAAGCTGATGAATTCCTGGTGGAGGCCACATGCATGGAATTGTTCCCAAGGCGAGGAGGTGTCGTAGTGGGGGAAAGGGTCACGAGAGCCATTGCAAATGTTCTGCAGTAGGCTTTGGCATTAATTCTGCTGATATGAAATATATTAATATCTCCTGCTGAAATGTGATATTAATGTTTTTGCTGTGTGCAAGTGGATGATTGGATTGTCTGACATTTAAAAATTCCTATTTATTACAGCTCTCAAGTTTGCAAGCTGCTGTTTGAGTAGAGTACATGGGTGGATGTATCCTGTTTGCATTTCTAATGCAGTATTTCATCCTAATGGATAAAATTATACCTGAAAATAATCTTTAGCACAAAATCTACACTGTCTGTTTGGCTTCTCTTCTTTTTTTTTTTCCCATCAAGGTAGATGTTGTCTGTATGACCTTAAAAAAAAATCCTTATCTCATAAAAGAAAATAAATGCCTTTAGTCATATTACAAGGGAAAATGGTTCTGTTTCCTTGATCGGACTCAACACAACATCTTTGAAATTAATCTTGAAAAGTTCTCTGATTGATCTGGCTTTTTCTAGGTCACTGAGCTATATTTCCAAAGTGTTTATACAATCTATTGGAATCAATAAACAATTTAAACTGATGTAACTGCAGAATGTTTGCAAGTCCCAGGGAAAATTGAAAGTATGACAAAGAATACAGCTGTAGAAGTTTATTTCGTTTATCAGGACAAACAGTCATTGAAATGAAATGACTTTCCTTTCAACACTGCAATATGATAGTGACACCTTAATCACATAAATAAGTAGCTGGTCATTTTAAAGAGTTGTTGGTGGTGATTTTGGGCAAATAGAATCCCTTTATTTATACTCCAAGCAGCTGTGCTATGAAGCCTGTTTTATAAAGTATTTCCAATAGGAGAGTTAGGATATCATAAAAAGGTTTCACTTCAGATTATAGCTGTTGCATTTCAGGCACGATTTTATTTTGGTTTACGTTTCGGTTGGTAAATATTAACATTATACTTTGAATGTGGCTTAGACTCTACAGTTGTTACTAAAATTAGACAATAAAAATACTAAAAAAGCTAATTAAAAAGAAGCCGATACCGTTTTTAATCACATTTAAGCTTTTGATTTTATGGTTTTTTTGGTAAATGAAGTTTGGGGGCCGTGTGAGTGGCCAACATTTGTTATACCACAGCGCACACTAGTGGATTGATCCATAAAATCACCTGGAAAAACAATTTAATAGTTCCCGAATTAAGTACTTAAATCTTCTTGCAGACACAGCCATGTATTTTCTAACTGAATACAATAGCAAGCTGGGTTTTCTTTTTTCTCCCAAAAGTAAATACATTTATCTCCAAGGATATTTGTAAATTTACGATTAATAACAATGATCTGAAATCTTACATATGAATTTCATAAAATTTATTTCCCAAAGGCAATCTGTTCCAACTTCTCAGAGCAAGCAACCTGAATGTTAGAAGAACAGCAGCTGCTGTATAAATAAGAGAAAATGCCATGACTTCATGGCTCTATCTTTTATTTGTGAAATGGGAAATGACTCGCTCTTACTGCATCTAGGATGCAGATTTTTAAACATGCATTTCAGAGGTCCTCTAATATCAGTAAATGTAAATTCTAATGGGAAGTCATAAGATGATAGTACCACTGCAGCCCCTTTCCTTTACTTCTTTTAAAAAAAGAAAGTATTTTTTTCAAAACACAGGTGGTGATAGAGCACATGCATTGTAATGCAGTACATCAAATGGGGTTTGACTGCATTAGGGAAATGAATGTTCCTTCCTGCTTAAGGGACTCAGACTTCTGTTTCTTTAAAGGCAATGCTTTTCTCCCCTAACGAAATTCACAAACCATTTTACTTTCTTTTAGAAAAAGTCATGTGAGATCTTTGGATTTATCAATCTCTGCAGCAGATCTCTGGATTCTAGTATGCAAAAGAACTGTACAGTATGAATTTGCCACACACGCTCTTGGGTTTGAAATTAATTGTAAAATTCTCAGGATAGTAATGGAAATGCTATAGCCAGCTTTGTGAAAATTCTTGCCTGTAATGATCCAAGGATAAACAACAATAAAATTGTTAGAAATATCAAAATACATCCGCCTATAGATTATATGTGATATGCTTGCAATATTGTGTCATTTCTTGGCATCTTTTCTTGAAGAAAACTAGAAGCATTCACAAATAGATGAATTGATTTAAAGAAGCTCATAAATAGGCTGAAAATGCTGAGGCTATTTAGAGCCAAGAGAGATATTCAGGAAAGATAAGCAACAATGAGTCCAAATAAGTTGATTAGATAAAAGAAAATAGAAGAAGGTTACTCAGAAGCAGAGAACTGGTCACTTTCTAGTTACATTTCAGTCTCTGATAATAGAAGGAATGATCCAAAAGATTGCAAAGAACTCCCTGCCCGCCACCTTCCAGGCAACCCGGCACTTCCCATTTTCAGGATCCTGCTTCCATTAATTTTAACATTGCCAGGCTACTTTTTCTTGTACTGAAGCTTTCTCTGTGTTCTTGGTTTGTTCTTTTCGGAAGGAGCTGTACAGTTCTTTAGCTGTGCTGAGATTTCTGGAGGTGTGGTGAAGGTGAACTGAGCCAGGCACGACCAGAATGGGGATTTGAGAGTGATAGACTCGATAATGCAGGGCATGTGATAAATTGGAGAGAAGAGGGCAGAAGAGCTTGCAGTCCCAGTCCTGTACAGAGCAAACGGTGGAAGCTCAGGGTTCAGAGTCACGATGTTTCTGCACTGCATCAAATTTGGGAAGCTACCAAAGCATGTCGGTGTTCCTGGTGCTCCTGATCCAGCCAGGGAATGGCAGCTCCGTGCTGCTGTTGGCTGCTGTTCATCAGCTCAGATGGCAGTGGCCTGGTTTGCCATCTCACAGCTTGCCCAGTGACCCGTGTTCATATTAGCATGATACCAGATCATGAGTTCTGATTTTCTTGGTGCAAAGTCAAGCTCTCAGAGCTTAAGAAACATTGGAATGAAGGTGCACAGTCTTGATTTGGTGCCTTTTTTCTATCCACCGTTGTGAGCTTGTGTAAGTAAGCATTCCATAATGCTTTCCCCCAATAGTTCTTTCCTTCCATTGATGTCTCTTATTTAAAAAAATACATTTTTTAATGTAATATGTGCTTGGCATGTAAATAGTCCTATTCTTAAAATCTTAGTTGCCTCCCTTAACAGACTGAGCATAACTATTGATACGAAATTTCTACCAGCTTCTGCACTCGCTGAGAAGGATGAGGGGTTTTTTTAGTAAAGTGGAAAAAAATGTGGTCCAAAACATAAAAAGGCAAAATCTGAGAGTAGCTGTTTGTTTTGAGTTTCTCATACCAAGCAAGCTACCTGGGATTTAGTGTAAAACAAGCAACTTAGAATGCAGGTCCTCTTGTGAAATAAAGACTGAATTTGCAGGTTTTTAACTTCATGTGTTTTCCAATTTGCATGCATTGGGGTTACCTTCCTTTTGATTTATTCCAGTGAAAAGAACTTCATGTGTGCAATACTTCCTTTAAAGAGAGGAAACTGAAACCTGATCACTGGGAATAGTGTAGCTTTTCTATTCTGTAGGGACAATACAAACATTACAGAAATATTACCCAAGTTACAAAATCGTCAACATTTTCCATGTTTTGCATCTTCTGTTGGTGTTGTGGCTGCATACTGTTTATGCTCTGCTTTGAAATGTTCTTTACTTGTACCCCAGACTAGAAAAAGAGTCAAATATATACACTGTGTATGTTCCAAGTAGGGAGAAGTAATGCATGCTTCATAATGAAAAGAAAAAAGAAATCTGAGTCAATAGCATGTTTGAGCTTTTCAACAAGAAAATATTTCTTTGCTTTGCTTTTCCTTTTCCTTTTGCAGATTTAGCTCTGGTTGGCCTTCACCAACAAATGGAGATGAGATCCATAAAAGAGTGAAAAATATTTTAAGGACACACAGTGCTAGACAACGCCTAATGTTTGTAAGTTCTACTGCAAACTAAATCCTTTATTTTCTCCAAAATGGCTGAAGAAAAGTACTGTGCCTACAGTCTTGGATTTACTATAATATTGTTCTTTGAGACAGCCTTGATTGCAGAAATATGAATTTGGTGTGTGAGCTGCACTGTTTCACACTGATTTCAGCAGCCTCCTTATGTGTAGCCTTTATGGGCAAGTGGTACAGGCAACCCTCTCATGGGTTTTTGAGGCCCATTATATTGAGGTCTGGGGTTTTTTATATCTGGTTCTCCACTTCAGCAAAAACTGTTACAGATGTGTAGAACATCAAGGCTTAACATGTTGTGCAGCTGCACATCAGCAGCTGCTTGTATCCGACTGTTTGTAGAGCTAATATTTTTCTTCAGATGTGTGCTTTTCCCCCCTTAATTACCTGACTTTCAATGAGCAGAGCTCTTTATCTAATGAGATTACACCTGGGATGAGAATATTTTATCCTTGATGAAATTTTGAGGTGTGGTTTTAGATAGACAAAGGTTTTTCCTCTTGTGATTTTGAGAAACACGGTTGTGGCACAGCACAATGCCAGAGCACTGAACCAACTGAATAACAAGATTGTTCAACTGCAGAAAACTTAAGAGTCTTAAGTGTGAGGTGAGGTAAAAGAAGAGATAAAAAGGATGTAAGGATGAGAGATGATTATGATATAATGATCATAATGATGATTATGATATAAGATTATGGTTAGGAACTCTGGCAATCTAACTCAGAAATGTTATTGATGAGTTAGAAGAGACATAAGTCTCCCAAAGTGGAGAAAGACATCTTTTTTTGCTTCAGTTTCAGTCTTAGAAAATGGAATATTGACGGAAGTCTGCTTTTGAATGTTGGTGCAATTTTAAGTTCCTACTGTCCCCAGCTGTCCACCCTTCCTCTCGCCCCTAGTCTCCTGGATCAGTGGAAAGTGTGATAAAAGTGTGGGAGCCCTGACTGCCCCCTCACGTTCACCCCAGCAAGGGCAGGAGTAGCACTGCTGTGCTGCGATGGGGTGACTCCACTGGCTGCAGGAAACCCATGGCAGAGGGCTGGGGCAGACGTGAGGGTTGTTCTCTTGATCTGCTGCTGCAAAATGTGCTGCAGAACATCTATCTTCAGTCTGAAGTCTTGATTGATTTATTTATTTCTGTCCCCAGATTTAGCCATTGTCTCACCTCATTCTTGCTTAATCTGATTATTTTCTCGTTTCTGTTCAGTCTTCATTTTTGGCTTAGTTGTGGTTTGTTTTAAACTCAGAAAAACCTTTTCTCATGCATACTAAGACTGTGTGATCTAGTCCATGCTGTACCCCCCTGAGTTTGTATGTGAATGTTATGATCTTGTGAGCTGCTGCCTCTCAAATAGAAGATGCCCATGACATTTTCTGTGTTTCAGCCACTCAGGTACAAATCATGTCGAGTGCTTCTCTGATGTTTCAGTGAACTTAAGATAAGAAACTGGATTTCATGACAGTCCAGCACCTCCATTTAATGAAAGTTTGCACAGCCTGAACTATCTCCAGTGGTCCTTGACTACTTTCCTTGGACAGTAGACCATGACTTTATGATAAGGGGAGTTGGATGATTGGTTACGTGGTCTTTCCATACAGTCAAAAAGACTGTAAAGTATAATAATGGAGAATTCAATCATTTTCTTTCTTTTTTCTTATTTCACTTACATCCTTTAAAAGTTCTGCTCTAGAATGACTCACGCACATGCAGCTATTCACTCATTACTGTAATACTGCACAAATGCACACATTGTGTTGGAATTCCTGAACTGTGGTACTTTGTGTTGGCTTTCTCTTGGTGCACCTTGTCACTTGCAGTGTCAAACACTTGCTGAATAATAATGAGAGATTATGATTTTTCCTCTTCTGTTGGAAAACCTTGTGCTTCTGCCCTGAAAAATTCAGCTATTAGGGTATTGGGTCTTTAATTATCAATCTGATCAGACCAATGCTGGCAAAGGACCATTTTTCTCACTCCACTTCCTTCCACTGAGCTAAAGAAATGGGAGGATGCTACTAAGAAGTCTTGTGGTGTTTGATAGTTGTGTAGAGCTGACTTGTGAGAGCTGTGCTAACAGCAGCTGGCCTGGTTAAAAAGAAGAAGAAAGGAAAATACCAGTTCTCCTTGCAGTGGGTACTGTAAAATCCAGCAGGATTGGTTGTACTTCCCCAGATGGCCCAAAATCTAGGCTGTGTTGTTGCACAGTGGATGGCTGAGGTAAATGGGTCATCTTGAAAGGGAGGGAATAGTAAAACAAGTGTATTGGCAATGTGGGGAGCAGATTCTGGCTCAAATCTAGATCCTCTTCCAAACTTTGAAAGGTTAAAAAGTACCTCTTATTCTGCTTCATTCCAAAGAGCCCAATGCTAAATAACCATTCCCAGAAGCATCCAGCTGTGTCTTCCAAAATTTCATTATCACAGTGCTCTGTAAAAATAGTGTGACTGGAGCTCTGCTGCAGATTCCTTAGGGTGTCCACTGTAGCTTTCTGCTGTGACATTCTGACAGTATCGCAATGTTTCCATCTTTTTTTGCTTTCCAGAACATAATTTGCCTCTGGCAAATGCTGCAGAGTTTTATTTACCACTGTACCCCATTTCCTCTTCAGTGCTTTGTAGTCTGTGACTGCTGAAGGAAGAGAGCTTTCCTGTTTACAAACACACTTATTACCTTGTGTTTCACCACAATAAATTTTCTGAGGTTTTTCCTCATCCATATGCTGCTGTTCAGCTTGCTCTGCATCTTATTGCCATCTACCACTATATTTATTGTCTTTTCTCTCAGTTCTGTGTTACCAGCAAGTGTGATTATTTTTACTGCAGTCTTTTTTCCAATTATTTCTCCTGTAGCATGAAAGATGACTTTGTTTACTAATCCTTACAGCAATTGACTCCTGCTGAAAGCATCACTTAATATCACCTCTTAAGTAGGGTCTTTGCTCTTCAGAGTAGAGTGAACACGGTTGTGTGTGGTGGAATTTCTACCGTCCTATCTCAGGTGAGCAACTGGCTCCCTCCACATGAGGTGTTTTGTTTCTTTCTTACTTGAGAGGGCAAATTTGGGTTAATTAATGTCTAGATAGCATTTGGAAGGTAAAACTGCGTTTTAGCAACTGAGAATAGGTGACTGAAGGGTCATTAAGTGTATCAGGTCTTTTTTTAAAGTTCAGTAAGCATGTGCTTAACCCTGGATATGGAATTGAAGACTTCACATGTGTGGAACGCTTCTGTCTGGTAAAACACATGAAATGGATAGCATAATAAGTTTTAGGTTCTTCTTCCTCTTCAAGTAACAAAAAAGCAGTAAGCAGTAGATTTCATAGCATTTTAGCAACGTGCTTGTTGGGAATTATTGAAGCTTGTGCTGTCTGCATAGTTCTCTAGATCTACACTGTCTAGAAATTCTTTCCAGTTTATTACCTGAAAATTATTAGCTGAATTGTAGAGAACTTTTAATTAAAAGTGTTCATAAATGGCATTTGGCTCATTACACTTCATCCCTTTATCCCCCAAGAAATGTAAGCACTTTAATAGTCCTCTAAGTGGAAAGAAAGTATTTTTGAAATGAGATCACTGTAATCAGAAACCAAGGTAATGAGAATTTGATTTCTGGGTTTTTTTAGGATGATTTGACTCAGACAAGAGAATCTTCAGATAATGCGCCCTTATCCGTGAGTGAACTGCGGAGCAGGTAGGGAGTTTTTCTCTGACCAAGAACACAGTCATACTCAGTATTGCCCCTTAAATTTAGCTTAAAATTTCACTTCCTATTTTGAGCTATGTCATATATTCCACAGGAAAAAGGTTTCTGTAGAAGTTAGTCATACCCATCTTTCTCACCTAAAAGCAAAATACAGTTAAATATAATTGTGCCTTTGATGTTGTTTGGCACTGTGTCAGTATAATCTCCATAAAACGCTGGGTTTGGAAGTGGACTTGGTTATAAAAATTATTCTTGTACACTAGTTTTTGGATTTTTGGATTTTATCAACCAGATTTTATCACTTTTTAAATAATCAGTTGTTTATTTTTTTCTTAAAACTACGGGAGTGCAAAAATAAATTTAAGTTGACTTAGTAATATGGTTTGGGGCTGGTTTTTCTGTTTTTTCCTTTTTTTGTTTTTTTGCAAAATAGGTATTTGGAAAAGAGAAGCATTTTCAAAAGAATGCAGTAAATTTATATAGTACAGTTTAGTGATTCAGCATGCCATATTTCAGAAGCTGTCTTGGAAACCTGAGATCATAAAAACCTGGTTTATGTAGATTAATTACTCTGTGTACTCCTCACATATATGACCAGGGCTTAATTTGAATAATTTACTTATAAGATACTGATTGAATTGATTTTGATGACTTCTGTAGTAGAAGTTACCAATATTGATGTTCTCTGTGTGTGCACACACCATTTTGTACAATGTTTTGGGCACCTATTGGAGGAAAGATACTAAGTAATGTCAATCTTTTTGGGGCCCCAATGGCTTCTCTGGGTGTTTTTATATTAAGGGAGAAGTCCTAGAACTGTGGTGCTATATTTGAGAGGTGCTACCATTAGAAAAGTAAAGGTTTTATTTTGATAATCAAATGTGATGCAACGTTTTGTAACAAAGGCATCCCAAATCACTGCTGTATACCCCTGAAAGGAGGGTATTCCAATATGGGTATCATAGCAAACTTCTACTTGCAATTTGTCATCTCTGAAAAAGTTAATTTATGATTTGCTGGCTTTTAAAAAAAAATTCCTCTGATTTGTAATCACCTCTGTGCAGGGGATCTGGTTACTCAGATTTCCATATTCCTGTGAAGTTGCTGCTGCAGTTTTGTATCCTGTACCTGTGCTCACTCCTGTATTCTGTGTGCAGCCTTTTTGCTCCCTTATCCTTTGTCCTGACAGCTGGTGCAATTAAATTGTGTAGGATGTGTTTGTGAGAGAAAGTGCAAGTTTTTGTTTTGAGGCGGCTTTGGGACTTTGAGATTTATGCTGAAACTGCAGACCATGAGAAAACGAAAAACAAACCCTAACAGTACGGAATCCTGAAGTGATGGGATATGAAATGTGGCACTCAAGTTGGGAGAGGACTGCTCCTTGGGTTTAGAGGCCAGCAGCACTGGGGGTGAGACATAAAAGGACTCAAGGACGGTCTGATTGCTGAGGGTTTGCCACAGTGCTCATAAACAGGATACAAGGACAGAGGCAGAGTTCAGGGAAGGACATGGTACTGTCGACCAAATGCTGGCAGTAAAGTAGATGGATGATTGAAAACCACTGGGAGTAAGGAAAAGGTCTGTGTTTTGTGAAATATTTAGTATATGATTCACTCAGAAAAGAACTTCTGGGACTCTTAAAGGAGATGTATGAGGGAACAAAAGCATATGACAGGTATTTCAGAGCAGGGAGTTGCGTGCAGAAATCCTGCTGTTAATATGATTTGTGAGTGTAATTCCCAGATTGCTTAGCTCAAGTTGTCAGCTGGTTTCCAGTTGAGACAGGAGAGGGACTCTTCCCTAACTTGGCCGTGTCTTTGTCCATGCCGGTGCCAGGTATCTCATGCACAAGGGCTGGCTAATGGAAATACATACAAACACACACCACTCCAAAAGGAGAAGGGAAAATGAAGCTTATGTCTTTTTACAAGTCTTTGTCAGTACCAGAATAAGGAACTTGTGGAAGTTACTATTGGTTTTCGAGTCTTTACTGCAGTTCAGGTGGTTGGATTTTGAGTGTGTCTAGGTAGATCCAACTTTTAGTAGAAGAAAAGGCAAGCACAAGGCTGCCTGCAGGAATTGGATTCCAAGGAAAAGAGTGTCAGAGCTGTTTGTTGTATAGTTACCAGTGCTACTCCTCAGTGCTGTGCTCGCTTGTTGGCCTGAGAATTCTCCATCAGAATTGAGGTTCCACAAACTGCAGGAAGGAGGTGAAACTTCAGTTGTTGTTGTTGAGTCCCCAGAGTATTGACTTGTCTGCATTTAACACAGGCCTGTATAACTTCTCTATTGATTTTTTTTGGATGTTTGGTTTCTTTGTGTCCAAACTGTGAAGCACAGTTAACTCGGGATGATTAACAGGTTTAAATCTGCTCCATGCCATTGACCGACTTTAAATGTTGGAGCTTTTTTGAGTAAGTGTGAAAGTGGCCATCTTCTCTGTTGTTATTGGAGCCACAGAGAGCTCTTGTTTTATTTAGTATAGGTTGGCACCACCCCAATATTTGAAAGTAAGAAAACTAAAAGCAAAAGCTGTTACTTCTTTTGTTTTCCATGGGACAGTGGATGCTTAGAGATGTGAATTTAGAAAGTGTGATCCTACATTTTCCTCTTCTTCCCTCACGTTTTCCATTCTTAAAGTGAAAACCTGTTTTGATGCAGTGTATTCATAGATTTGACACAAGGTTTCTTTCAATTTTGTCACATGTTGGCTGATATTAATGTGAAGACAAAGTTTTAAATACTGGTGTGATTGTAGAAGACACTATCATTAATAAATGGCATATATATAAGAAACTGTAAAGCTTCCCTGTGAAATGCAATCCATTTCCTAAGTGAAGATGGTCACCTTAAGCTGCACATTTCCAGTTTCATTTCCCAAACTGAGAACATTGGCAAAAGGCTGGAGATAACTCAGTCCTAATTTTTAAGTGTCTTAAGTGCCTAAATCTCTGAGCAGATGTGAAAAATGTCACCTCAGTTGTAATTTTTTTTTCTAATGATTTTTGAGCTACTTGTTTCATGCTTTATTACAGGGAAATTGCTCATTTAATTATATGACAGAAACCTTTGTTTTGCAAGTATCAAGAGGAAGCAAATAGTTCTGATGTTTAGATATGAATGCTTCAGACTTGTCAGTGTTTTGTAATGATTTTCAGAGTATAAGTTTCACTTCATAGATCTAGGAAATAATTTCTCAAAGCAACTGAAAGATGAGCCTGTATTTGTGTTTAGTATTGAGACAGTGTCACAGAAGATGGGGTGGGGAAGGAACACTCGATTGCCACTATATCATCATGTGTTTGGTAGGATACTTAATCCAAGATGCTTCCGATAGAGCACTTTACAGCTGCAACCACAGTAATTTAATATACCCCTGATAGATTGTCTTCATATTGAAATAGCTGCTTGTGGTTACAATTTAACCTTCAAAGGACACAAAAATCCTACTGTGTTGCTCTTGCCTAGTCACACAGCCTACAGAAATACAGCAAAATTACTGCATGTTCTCTGAAGATTAATTTGGGGGGCATTACAAAGTGTACTCAGATAAGTGGGGGAGAATCTGTGTGCATGAATAACATGGGGGGGTTCCCATTTCGTAGAAGTAGCTGCAGTGCAGTTTTTATTTTGGTTTGTGAAAGGTAATCTGTGCTTAGCAGCTGTACATTGTATTTCTGCTGGTTTTGTGCTGCTGATTCCTCTTCCATCTCGTGATTTGATCATTGTTTCTTATCTTCTTTCCTCTGACAGTTCTCCAGTGCAGCGGAATGCTCCCGTTCACTTGGATAATGGTGAATATTGGTCTGCTCGTGCAGCTGTGTACAAAGGGAAGCCTCACAGAGCAATCTTTGAAGAGAGCCTTGGAAAAATATACAGAAACATGTACCAAAAAACTGCTGGTGCTGTTTCAAACCAAAAACCACACTCCTGATAGCAACTTACCTGAAAACGCACAGTATACAGTATTTGTAACTAAACCTATTTTTATATAACAACATTTGTACTCTGTTTTTTAAGATATCATTATGGTTGGGCAGGGTTTTGGAGATACGGGATTTTGGTTTGGGTTGACAAAAAGAAATTATTAACATCCACCCCCCCAAAAAAAGAAACAAAAAATCCCCAACAGCAAGCCCCTCGATGGTTAAGCAAGGTGGTGTTGCTCCTTTGAGACTATGAAAATAGAGTCATTTGAAGACTAATAGATCTGCTGGACATTCCAGTCTGACATCAACTCAGGTTTCAGCTGCAGCCAGTTCTTATTAAATAACTAAATCTATTTAGTAATATAAACAGAATTGGTTGAAGAAGCAGCATGTGCTAGTGGTCAGAGAGGGATTGTAAAGGGGAGGGTGAATGTAAGTGTTGGTTTAAAAGCAACCCATGTGGGACAAAGAGAATTGTTTTCTAGACAATTGCCTTTGAATTGTTTATTATTTTGGAGAAGGGCAGAAACTCTGGTACTGTATGACCTGTAGGCATGTTTTTGAAGTGGTTTCGAGCACCTTTATACACAAGTCTTCTAATACTGTGAGATTGTAAAGGAAAACCACCTGGCCCAGCAGCCTTTGTATCAGATGAAAGGTCATCTTCACACAGCCTTTGCATTTGAAATCTTCTGTGTTCTCCTGCATGCAGCCATGACATTTGCCAATATACTTGTCATTTTAAAAAATATGAATAAGAAAGGAATGTGCAAGAGGTAGTCAGCAAGCTCCTTGTGTTCTGTACAGGCCTTCAGAAATTCCTGCATCACAATCCCACCTAATTTGGAGCCTGTCCTTCCCAGTCTGCTGGGATCCTGTTGGCAGAAATCACTTGGTTTTTGCTAAAGGCCACCAAATGTTCATCAGCAGTTCGATGCTTTCCCCAGGGATGGAACCTTTTCAGCCTTGCACTGAGCAGATCCCACATTAGCAGACCGGGGCAAATTGCCCATCCATTGAAAAGCAGAATGTTTTAAAAGGGCAGGAGTGTCCATCTCCTGCTTCCTTTCAGAATGCAGAAAGAACAAATGCCTGCTCTGGCTCCCTCCCTGTCTGAGCGAACAGAGTCAGCTGCACCGATGCCATTTCACCTGTTCTGATTAGATAAAGGATAAAGTTAGCAGTACAGATGGCAGAACATATGACTGGAACCTGCCAGCATGCCTAGGTAAACAAAAAGTTGGTCTACTCTGCCTTCCATCCTTTAGTGCTGAGACGACGTAATTGATTTGAGAAAGCAGTTGGGGAGCAATTCCACTGGTGGGAGAGCATGGTGAAAGGCTGTGTGCTTCTCTCCCAGGCAAGGGGACTCTCGGAGGAAGTGTCTCACATACAGACATCGCTATTCCTCGTAACTCTTGAACCCGTTGAAGTCAGGTAACACTGGTAACTTCCTGCCCCTGATGCCATTGAGCACATTAGTGCTTTCAGAGGGCATTAGTTGCACACGCTTATGCCATGGAGGAGTGTCGAGTCACTCTGTGAGGTAGCAGGACACTCCTTTTTGCAGAAGTGAAAAGTAAAACTTGCCTAAGCTGTGCCCACGGAGGCCATGGAGTGTTGTGCTACCAGGACCTGGTGTTCACTGGCCTCTCCAGTTACCCCATAATAGTCCATAAAGGAATAGTTTTCTTGCTCTTCAGCAGAGTAGTTATATTGAAACAGACCCTAACTAAGCAGGGCAGATTCTGAGAGATACTTCCCAAGCTTTTGGTTTAAAATTAATCTGTTGAAACCTAAAGGTTGTTGCAGTTTCCTGTATGTGTTTGGGCTGTAAGATTCAGTGTTCTTCTCCTGGTATCCTGCAGTTTTCATTCAATATTCTCTGTGCATTCCCTCCCCAGTGTTACAGCTCAGTGAAAGTCTTCTGAACATTGGCTGCTCCCCCTTTAGCCAGATCTGGTTCTGTGACATAGAAAACCTGTTTGATTTTTCCCTCCCCAGCAATCCAACAGGTTTTAGTCCCTGTTTGCTCGATGTGTAAGAAGGCCTGAACGCTGAGGCTTTGTTGTGGGGTTTCTCTGTCTGGATGAGTAAGGACACAAATTGCCATGAATTCAAGACACAAGGAGAGGATGAGAAAGGTTGGGGGCCACTACAAAGAAGCAGGGTAGTGTTTTCAAGGGGTCCAGAGGAATGGCTGGGGTTTATCTGTTTAACCCCTCTAGCTCAGGAGAGGAAGCATATGATAATATGACAACCTTCAGTTTTCCACAAAGATGAAAAACTTTTCAGCAAAGGTGAAAACTGGCTGGGAGAAAAAAGTGTCATCTGCTGAATTTTGACCAGTATGAGTATTCTCAGTGTAGCCTTCTTATGCAGCACAACAACAAATGAAGCAGCCAGACTCTGAGTGTCCTTGGCCCTGCTCCAGCTGTGAGGGGGATGGTGTGTTTAATGTCTCTCTGAATCAGCTGCTGCAGGAGATGTTTCTCTCTGGGGTCAGAGTCATTCCGCAGCTCACACACCGTGATACAGCAGAGTGTTCTCTTCCAAGCACTGTGCTGGAAATCCGGTTTGGCTAATGGAAAACCTTTGTCTGGAATGTGATTTAAGACCCAAATTACTCCGATCTGTCCTTGAAATCTTCAAGGCACTTTGTTTTCCGAAGCATTTGGCCCTTCCCTGTTAGCTCAGGCAGCCCTGCCGTGAGCACACACAGCACTGAGCTCCTCTGCCCCTGCAGCCTGGGAGAAGTGCAGGTTCAGGCACTGAACCAACACAGTAATAAACTGTAATTGTTTAGTGCACCTTGCCTTCTAATACAATTTAAATCCCTTCTATCAAATGCAAATTTCTAGGTTCCTGAGTGGAGCTTTAAATAGCATTTTCTATGCTCATTCCTTATCTTTTGCCATCCACAAAGTTGTTACTGACAGTGGGATGGCATAATTCCACCCCCATCATTTTAGCTCCTAAAGGAAAGCTGCCTACTCAAGTCTAGCAATAATGGGCCAGATTAAGAGTGAATTAGTGGTTTTCTGTAGAGTCTGTGTCTCTCTCTTGCCCTCCCCAAGTTATTATAACCCATGAGTGTTCTCACCAAATGCTGTTCAGCACCCAGTGAAGCTTGCAGGATGCAATCAGTGCAATATTAATCACTTTCATTTGAATAAGTGAGAATCTGCCTCCTACTTGCTCCCTTCCACCTCTCCTATGAATAACTTGGTATAGTTTAGGATCTGGGGCTGGCTTCAGACAAACTGCCTGCCTGTGTTCAGGAGAAATGCAAATCCTTGGCTGAGTAGTAGCTGCTTTGGAAATCACTCAGTCATTGACCTGATGTGAATTAAAGGCAAAAATGTCAAACTCTTTAATGATTTGCCGTATCTAAGTTTTTGGCTTAGAGGAAGGGAAGCTTAAATTGCCCCACTGGGGATAAGAAGCATAGGGATGGCTGGAGTAATGGGAACAGGTAGGAGCAGCTTTGTAAGATGGATGGGAAACTGTTTGTGCTCCAAAGCTGAGCAGCTTGGGAAGGGGTGAGGGCTGTTCTTTAGATTGTGCATCACATTTGAATTTTACTATTACTTCAGAGGCTGCCAGAAGTGTCAGGGGAGAAAGAAATCTACCTAGAGATGTTGGGAATCTATTTTGGGGGTAAAATAACAGAACATTTAGCTCAGTATTAAATAGTCTTTTCCAAACTCCTTCTCATTGTTACCTCAGCTGTAAAATGGGGAGTTTGTGCTCTGTTGAAGCTTAATTAAATGACTGTGAAGTGCTTTGGGATCCTGAGGTGAATGTTAAAGAAATTATTTTATGGAAGCCTGGCTGAAAAGTTCCATCTCATCTCTGGGTTACTAAAAGGCTTTATTTTAATTTTCCCAGGTTTATTATGTTTTAATCAGATAATTATTAAACAAATCTTAATCAGATTTAATAGATTTCTGTATTGATCAGAGAAGGCTGAAAAAGATAATGAGCTGCTTTACTACGTGTGCTTTTAGGAGCTAATCTTTGCAACTGGTATCTTGCTCAGCTTCTGACTCCTTCGTGATCTGGGTTCATATCCTCAAACTGATTGCTCATATGATATCTTTTTTTTCTTTTTAATATAAATGATTTTTTTTATCCTGATGTCTTAGTGCTGTTTTCTGTGTGTATTAACCAGCACTGTTAACATCTCTCACATCATTTGTTCCCATCTTCTCCCCAGGAACAAAGGGTGCAATGTGACAGTGGAAAATTTTGTGTGGTGTGCCATAGGTTTGTCAGAGAAAGTAAGTTGGAAGGAATCTCTGCCTTCCCCACTCCGTGTGCAAGGAATAACTTAGTATATAATTCTGCTCTTCCTAATTGTTAAGCTTGAAATGTTGTCTGAAACATTGAACTATACAACAAAATTCTCAGCCTTTTAGCAGTGGTCTCCTGCTGTATAAATCCGGTAATGTGGAATCTCTGGGTCATAGGAAAGGTCATGGTGTTAATTACTTCAGTGCTTATGGAGTGATCATTATCAGGATGCTGAGAGTACCTCATGAGATTTGTTTAGTAACTAAGGAATTTGAGGAAACTTTCCAGTCAATGAAATGTAGCCTCTTGGCTCCATGAGAACACTTGGAGTTAAGACAGAGCAGCACCTCCGTGGCTGATCTTGATGAGCTGCCTCCCTGACAGAAGGGGTGTCTGGCTTAGGTGCTGATGGTCTCTGGTAGCAGCAGAGAATTGGTCTTTGCCCAGTTCCTTTCAGTTCCAACAAACACACCGGTGTTGTGGGAGGTGATTGAAACACCCACTGTTCCTGTTTCCATTACACGGGGAACTACTGAGCACAGGCCCCCTTGATTACTGTTGGTTTCTGCTGCTTTCCCTATGGAATTCAAAACACCATCAACCAAAGCCCTTCAAAGACGTGGCTGTAGCTCCTTTTATCAGTGTTGGCTTGCCAAAGGCATGGAGTTTGTTCCCAGTTTGTCTTTGTGAGAAATTCTCTGAAGTGTGGTGATAATTTGTCTGGATGGCAACATAAAGAAACTGTAATCTTTCTCTTTGCTTGATCTATGTGGAGATTGTGCTTTTTCTTCATGTGTATTTCCCTTCAGCTCTGGATGATTGCTTCTGGCCCAGCAGAGAACTCCCTGCAGCCTGAGCAGTGGGGATCTGAGCCACTTTCTCACCTCCCTGGGGAGAGGAGTTTGCAAAACCACATCTCTCTTGGTTCATAAGAATTTACTGATCCTGAGGATACAGCACAAAAATTTTGTTCTGTGGCCAGGCCTTTGTGTAGCCCTGTGGAGCTGATGCCATGGAATGAACAGAGCTTCCCACGGAGCAGGGTGAGAGGCTGGGAGCAGGGCAGGTTCAGAGTGTTTGATGCTTGGCGTGCCATGAATTACGCATTTCTATACCACGAATTATCAGTGTAGAAAATAACCTGTGAAACTGCTAAGTAACAAAAGCACCATTTACATCCCTGAATGCTGGTGAATTCTAATGCTTGTGTTTGTATTGTTCCACTGTAGTTGTAGGAACTGTTTCATTCAGTATTCCAGTAGTAAACACTTGCTAAGAGGTTGCTTTCCCTGCCTGCCTTGTTTTCACCACAGTCATCTAGTGTTTACATACATTTTAGCCTCTGTGCCATTTTTGAAGGCTTTATTTGTCTCATTTATGTTTCTGGTTTGGATAATACTTAAATATGAAATCCATCTGGGAAACATATTGTATATTCACGTTGAGGGGTAAAACCGGTTTTTAATTAAAATTTTATACAGCACTTGTATTTCACTTTGTCCTGTTTTATTATGAAACACTTCAATCTTCTTCCTAAAACACATATGTCTTGTGCGTTTCAAGATGTTCCTTGTTGCTCATGCAGAACCAGTTTGGGAGCTCTGTCAGCAGAGTGCCATATGCTCTGGGCTTCATTTAGCTCCTCTGCCGCTTGTGTAGGCAGCAGATTGGATGGAATGCAGCTCAGCTCGGCTCCATTCTTCTCTTTGTAAACTTGTCAAGAGATAAAAAAAAGCAGGGAGAAGGAAAACACTGAATAATACCCGAGTGAGTTGAATTATCAATAAGTTGTGGGAACTTGGCCAATCAAAATTGAGGTTTCTCGTGTGTTTGAGGATTTTCCTTAATTGCGGCTTATGCGGAGCCTATAAATTGATGCATCCCTTGGTGCTACCCAGTCTTACACCCACAACAAGTGCTGCAGATTGAGATGTAACCCGAGCTGTTTGGAAACGACAGCCATGAAGTGCTCGATTTTACATTGATCTGCTGGAAATTAAAAAGAGTAGATTTCACAGAATATTCTGAGCTGGAAGGGACCCACGAGAACCATCAAGGCCAGCTCTTAAGTGAGTATCAAACCCTGCCCTCGGTGTTGTTTGCACCATGCTCTGACCACCTGGAGTGGGAGCAGATGGGCATGGGCAGGGATCAGGCTCCTCTTTCGTGTCTTCTGGCTTTGTGCAAGAGAACTCTCCACTCCTTAAATGCCTGGTACTGAAAAGAGAAATCTCAAGGTTAATGGTCCCTTCCTACTTAAAAGAAAAAAAAAAAGCCATTTTTCTTACCAATCCATTCCTGTTTCTCCCTTGCCCCCATGATCTTGTCCATGATCCAGTTGTTGCCATCAGCCTTCAATGCAGGGCTGCTGTGTAGGCTCAGCCCCCGCTGGTCACTGGTGCTATCCAGGGGTGCCAGGTACTGCTCTGCCTTGGGTTTCAGACCCACCACGGTGACTTTGACAGAAGACCTGAGTACTTCTGTGATTCTGAAATTAGAGCTGAAAACAAAACCAAACAAAACCCAAAAGACTAAGAAACTAGAATAAAAGGGAATCCATATTAGTCTGCTTCCCCTTTGCTGAGGTGTGAGGCCGGAGGGGAAGGGCAGGAGAGGCTGCTTGATGTGACTGTGGAGCGGGGAGGGAAACTTCTGCAGTCCTGACCTGAGGTCGGTCAGAAATAACCAGCTGGAGTGACATGAGTGTGAACCTGGCTGAAGTGACAGGCAGCTCAGCCCCTGGGACTCTATTTACATATGTTTAAAACAAACAAAAGGAAGCTGCCTTTGTTCCCCAGGAAAATCTATTTACTTGGCATTCAACTCGTGTATCAGCTGGAACTTCTTTCACAGAAGTAGAAACAAAGCGACTGACATTTCTGCTTTGATGTGAGGCTGAAGCTAAGATTTGATTTTGAAATATGAAAGTAAACTGAAACTACCTCCAATTTAAAGGTGGATTTTTAATGGCCTTAAAAGTTTTGAGAATTTTTTTTTTCCATCCCCTTAGGGACCAGAAAAAATTATAACAGTAATCTTACTTATAGCTGTAAGTCTACAGAGACAGTGGCTGTAGGTTAATGAAAAATTGACACTGCTACTTGCTGTGCTTCCAGCAGAATATTTTTTTCTTCAAACTGAAGTGAACTATTGCACTGTGTGAGCTGGTTATGAGTCTCACATATTAAACTGGATGCTGCTTTTGTGGAAGCTACAGGAGCGAGTCACAGAACAGCACTTCTGTTTGGAACACATGCAGCGATAATGATGGGGTTCTTAAACTGGTTACCGTGGTCCTTCCCACGGAAACAAAGAAATCAAGCTTGCTGGGTTAGTCTAAAGCAGAGAGTGGCAGAGGAACCATTCCCAGTGATCCCCATCCCAATACCTAACCCCGAGTGCTGTGAGCCAGCCCCACCACAGCCAGCAGAGAAAGCAGGGAGCAGTACTGGGCGTTGCACGGGCAGATGCTCCTGTTTTGCACACACGTGTGCACTGTTCCACACTGCTCCTGTGGCACAGGGACTCCTGGGGGACACCTGGGGCTCACAGAGAGTTGTTCAAGTGCCACAGGAGCCTTTCTCCAGTGTCTTGGGGACAGCTTGTTCCTGGGAATCGTGCGCGGAAATGGCGCCAACGAGGCAGCCCAGGCTGACCTGGCTTCGGGCTCTGACAGCTTCAGATCTGCTTGTTGTCCTTGGCATGGTGGTGCCACCTGGCCCTGCTCGGACACAGGTCTGTGATCCTGCACTGCCCGGAATTCCGGCTCCTGCTGCTGGGATCTTGGGCTGTGCTGGAATGGCACCCCCGGCACTTTGGTGCCAGCCTCTGGCACAGAACACGCCTAAACCACAGCCCGCAGGAATGGTGGTGGAGATGGACACACGGAGGTGTTGGCATTGCACGGGAGACAGAGGGAGGGAAGGCATGCAAACGGCTTCAGGTACGATACGGGATCTCAGGTCAGGAATTAAAGAGCCACTGGATGCCCACAGACCTCCCTGCTCCCCTTGGAGGATTTTAGACCCGTACCAGTAAAAGTAGGAAGGGGATTCTGATAAGTTCTTTAGTGTGTATATATATATATATCTTTTTTTAATTTTTTTTTTTTACTCAAATGAGGGGAAGGGAAAGTTAGAAGAGAATGCAGAAGAAAGGAAACTAAACCATGTAAATTTAGTGAGTTTGTTTCTTTACCTCCTGGGAACCAAAAAGAGTTCTGGCACTGTCACCCCACATGTGTCGTCCTCTCCCTCAGAACCTCACTTTACCCTGGTGAAGTTCCCCTCTTGCAGGAACACAGGGAAGGCAGTGCTTCCTGCAGGGATGAGAGTTGTGATCCTGGTTAACAAACAGTGACTTCCAGCTGCAATTCCCCCCGGCAGGTGCCCCTGTGTGTGCCAAGAAGGCTGTGGGTGCCTCTCCCTCCCTGTCCCGGAACTCCGGTGCGAGGATCCAGAGAAAACACAGCGCCCTGTTTGTTTACTCTCCACCCTGCTAAAATGCCTGTGGTTTCATTCCTTTCCTTTGTAATAAACTGTGCCCACAATAGCGTATATTCTTTTAAATAACATTTTAAAATATTTTCCGGTAAATTAAAGTGATGACATGTTTGTAGGGCTCATTGTTAATTTCATTTCCTTTGGCTCAGCCAGCCAGATAAAATGCAATGTTATTAATCTTTGTTTAAAAGAAGATCCTTTGCCGAACAGTAATAAATGATCTTGATAGATTTGTCAGGAAAATGAATGATAATCATTTGCAGATAGACACAAGCCTAGTATGGAAGATTAATAAGAAAATATGTATTGGCATCATTAATAACATCTGCTGCCAATGGATTTGGATATTGCTTACAGCCTGAAAGCGATGTGTTCTTGTTAGGACACTGCAACTCATCCCGTGCTGCCAGAGCCAGGCTGCACAGTGCTCCTGGTTATTTGGGGCTTTAACTTTTTGGTTTATTTGGTTTTAATTTTTTTCAGCTAATTACATTGTTTTCCTAGAAAACACAGGGAAAGGTCAAGATGCTTTGAGACAACTTTGCTTTATTTCAATAAAACATTTCAGACCCCTCCCCAATTATTCTTTTTTCTTCTGTTTCACCTCAGTGCTTCAAAGCAAACAAGTTTACCAATGAAATGTGTTCCTGCTGGGGGGGTGCAGTGCTGGCTGCATCTGGCAGTGAGGGCGTCTCCATTCCTTCTCAGGGCCAAGCCCAGAGATGCAATCACAGCTCTCAAAGTGCATTACTTTGTTTTATCAACACTGACATCATCATTTTAAAGGAAATACCACCTTTGAGGGTCCATGGGGAGGGGAAGAACTCACATCACATAACCAAATATCGAAACTATTTGTGTCATTAAAAAAAAAATTGTTTCATACAATTCAGTTCTACTCTGCAAAATTGAATTTTGCTTAGGGAGAAAAAATAATCTCAGACATTTAAAAAAACTGCCCCAGTTTTCCTCATCCTGCTCTGTGTTGCTTTCCCCACGGCTTTAGTGGATGTAAGCTCCAAAAAAGCCAATAAAACCACTGAGCTGAGAGCTGCTGAGGGTCTCTGTGGCTCAGGGTGAGGAGGTGAGAGCCCTGGTATTTGTAAAAGCACTGAAAATGTACCTGTTATTGTTAGACATTTGCCAGCTATTAATCACAGCTGGTAATTTGATTTTCTCCAAAAGTTTTGAGGCACCCTCTGATCTGGGCACCATCCGCTTGAAACGGAGTAGTGGAAAGACAGGACAAGCTCTGCGTCACGGGGATGGATGAGCAGCTCTTGGGGCTGAGACCTCCCTTGTTCAAAGGAAATCTACTTTTTCCTCTTAGAATAAGCATATACCTTTACTGACCTGCATAAGGCCAGCACAGACCCCTTCCTGCTCCATCCAAACTGAGGACAAGCAGGGGATCCATGACCTGGCCTTCCTGTGCCAGCTGGAAACAGCTTTGTGTCTTCTCTCCTCCTTTTCCTCATCTTGATCGTGCTGGGCCTCACTGCTGCCCTCCCCTCCCCACACAGCCCACACCTGGTGGCTCGGACGTGCCCCTTGGATGCTGGATTGGGCATTTTTAGGGCATTTAACACCAGGCACAGGTGTTAACAGGGTTACTGATGTCTCTGGTTTAAAGGATTACGCCACTCTATGTGGTGGCACCGAGGTGGGTCAGAGAAGCCTGAACTTGCTCAAGAAAGGAAAACCCTGGGCCAGGCCCCAAGGAAGGATATTTCTTTTCCCTGCCACAGCCAGACCACTGTGGTCCCAGGGAGCCCTTTGTGTGTCAGAGCAGGACAGATGACCACAATAACCCAAAGTCAGGACTGGCTTGGTTACCAAGGCACCTTTATTGCTGGTAATGCTGTTAAGGGGCAGCATTGGCCCCGTGAGCAAACAGGCTCAGGCTGCTGTAAGACCATTGTGCAGCAGAGTGGGCAGGGTGAGGGGCTGGGGAGCAGCAAGAAGCCCCCTGTCCCCACTGTTGATGCCAACAAGGTGGGAAGGGTGAGGTGGAAGGGGTCCAACACAGGTGCTGGGGTGGCTGTGGGAGCCAAGGTTGTCACTGCTGAGTTAATCCAGTGGTCACCCACTGACCCCATCGGAACTTTGGCCATAAAGAAAACTGCAGATAGTGTTTAAGTCCCCTTCCCCACACCAGTGCCAACCAGACCTCCTTCCCCTGAACACAGCAGAGCAAAGTCAGCCTGAGAGAGGCCCCAGCCACGCCACAGCTGGGCTTTCCAAATCCTTTGCTCCTTGCCGGGCTCAGCTCCGCACTTTTAAACTTGACCCCAGACCTGACTTGTCCCACACGCTGTCCCACACATCCCCTGCATCCCAGGTGTGACCAGTGCTGAGTCTTGGTCACACCTAATGGAGAAACAGCCCCACAGTCATTCCCAGCAAGCAGTGCCTCCAGGGAAAGGATGTCACCAGGGGCTCTGTCACCTGATGCTTCCAGCTTAGGCAGGAAGGCGAGAGCAACCAAAGCCACACAATTCCTGACCCCACCTCAGCCGAAATACGCCCACAGGAAGACATTGATGGTCAGCAGGAGAATGGCATTAGCATTGCAAACATTCTTCCACAGGGGCTTTTCCTCGATGCTGGTGAGCCTCTGCTCCAGGGCAGCTCTCTCCTCCTGGGACAGGGCGGGCGTGCGGCTGCTGGACAGGCCACAGAACCACAAATACACCATTTTCCAGCAGGGAGGCTGGGCTGCTGTGAGAGATGGACAAAACACGGCTGTTAGAATCTGCTGGGACTCCTTCCCCCTTTTCCCACTCGTTTGGAGGTGCATTGGCCAGTCTGGGGTGGGGCTTGGGAGGCGCCTTGCAGGGGAGATGCCAGATCATGATGGGAAAGGGAAAGGGAAAGGGAAAGGGAAAGGGAAAGGGAAAGGGAAAGGGAAAGGGAAAGGGAAAGGGAAAGGGAAAGTTGTCCCTCAATAATGTACAGCAGAGCCTGATTGAAGTCAGTTGATTGCAACACCAATCACACATTAGTTAATTAATACAGCTCTTCCCCCTCCTCCCCATCCCAGGTTCCAGCTAGTTTTAAAAACTCCTGACAGCACGATGGTCCATTTAGAGACATCCTGGCTTGTTTATTACACATGACATGCGAGGGGAAGTGTGTGTTTTAATTGTCAGTCCTGTACTCTGTTTCTTTCACTTGCTGTTCTTTCCAAATATAACCTTTTTTGAAATGCAGGATGTTGTGGGACCTTGATAAAGGTGTTACCCAGAAAAAAAACCCTCATTAAACTGTCAACTGCTGTGTTTCACATTCCCTTCCTCTCTTGGTAATTACCGAAATACCACGACATTTGTTTTTAAAAATCTGAGCTAGTTAAGTGAACTAGCAATTGATAAGAAATAATAAATAATGCTGAATTACTTCATTCAGCTTAAACCCAAACTTATTCTGTTGGGCGAAAAAAAAGAGGGGGAATTTGTTTAGTTGCTCACTTGTGTTTAGCTTGGCTGTAATTGTCCTTTGGACTGGCCAGCAAAAGGAAGGAGTGAAGAACTCTTGTGTGTGTGTCTTCATTCTGAGGTTTCTGCTCTGTAACCTTTGAAGGTTAAGCTCAAAGCCAGAAAGCTGCACTTTTTAATAGATTTGCAGAATAAAGCTCTATCCACTCTGAAAAGAACTTGCCTATGTAGCATCTCCTGCTACTGTTCTGTCTCCTGACAACTCTTTCAGTTCTCTTCACTCTGCCCTCCTTCCTATTAAACACCCTTAGTAGGACACACAGCTGTTTAAGGTCTGAGTTTTAACCATGGCTTACATCCTAAGGGAAGATGAAAGATACTACTGGCATCATGGAAATGAGAAAAGTGAGGCTTGTGGGTTCCTTCTAGGACATCCACACAGTGCACAGCTCTGCTCCCAGGGTCTTGTGGTCCCCTCAGACTGTGGTGCCACTTGATGCTCCTTTTTCCTCAGGGATGGCAGCTCTTCTGGGCTGTTCAGAGGGTTGTGACATGAAGGTATATTGGGAGGACCAAGAACCACAGCACTTTCATTTTGTCACATCCTTATAGCTGTCCCTGTAAATACAAGCCCCAGCTCCAGTGAGTGCAGCAGGCGCCTCTCCGGAGCTTTAGGGACTGGCATGGGATCCTGGCTGTGCACTCGCAGGCACACGAACGTGTTTGATCACAGACAGCCCCCCTACCTGCTCCCTCCTTATCTCCTGAATCTGCACTGGGGGCCAGGTGCCTCTCTCTGCTGGCTGGGTTGATCTGTGCTGCCTCACTCCTGCAGTGGGTCAGGTCGATGGCGGGGGCTCTTCTGTGTCTGCTCCACCACGTCAGGCTGCCGAGCTGCAAAGGGAGCAGAGACAATCAGGTCATTGCCTGCCAGCCCCAAAGTGATCTCCTTCCTCGGGGGCACAGGCCCAAGGTGGTGCTGAGTCCTGTCTGGGGCAATCTCCCACTTTCCCTCCCCTTCTTTCTGCCCAGGTGCCCTGGATAAGAAGGTTGGTACCATCCAGCTGGAGCTGCAAAGCTGGGAAAAAGTGTGAATTAGTCTAGTTTATTTCTTTCAATTTTTTAAAATAACCTCTTCCATCCCTGTCTCTACGAGGAGTAACCTTTTAGTAGACATTGAAGAAGCAGCTCCCAATTTGCAAGGCTCACGTGATTGGCATGAAATAATGATGGTCTGCGTCCAGAATGGCAGCCCTCCAACAGAGAAGGGTAGTAAAGTCAAATAAATACAAATAAATATAAAAAGAAGCCAAGATACCTTCTCTGCATACAGTGAGTCACAGACAGCAGCTGCACACTCAGATTTTTTTTTCCTTAGTTCCAGATTTCTCTGGAATACCAGAGAATAATACAAGATATTGCCTCTCTCTAAAGTCTTTCAGTGAAAGCCACAAAGGAGAATCAGTCCTGGCCAGGCTGCTGTGCCTGCAACCTCCTCTGCTTTACAAATGCACAGGTTCTGAAACTCTTATCCTAGAGCAAGCCTGAAAGTCTTCTCGTCTCTGGAAGGCAGGGAGTGCACGGGAGGCACCAATCTTGCAAACCTCGGTGGTCCTTTGGCAGCTGTGGGGTGGGGTTACACACCCCAGGGGCTCAGGGATTTGGGGTTAAGCCAGGCCTGCTGCTGCTGTGGCTGACCTTGGCACACCAAGGGCTCGGTGGCTCTTCCTAACCCCTCCCCTGGCCAGGCCAGGCAGCAGGGACAGGGCTCATCCATCCCTCCCAAAGGCAGCTGCCAGATCCATGGGCTTCCTCCCTCTGCAGGCAACAGCTGCCTGGCAGAGGGGCACAGGATGGGACAGTGCAAAGGTGCAGCGGTGACAACAGGCCAGGCAAAGTCACCCGTGTGCCCCTCGAGCAGCTGCCTCCCCGCTCTGCCCGCATGGAAATGAACGTCTCACGTGGGTCACTCACAAAGCAACGCCAGTTTCGTTTTTGAATTTTGCACACACAGATCTAGGCAGAAGGTTCCGGCTGACACAAAATGTTGCATAATTTCCAGAAGATTTATAGCTTTATTTAAATCATTTTCAACCAAGATGAGCATTGGGCAGGGCTAATCTTTCTTGTCATGAAGTGCTAAATTGCTTTGATTTGATGATCCTCATCTTTCTCAGAGATTTTTTTTTTTTTTAATCACTTAGGAAATGTCACTGGAACATAGTGAAGTTTCAGGGTACTAAAAGATTTCCAAAACTTTTTCCTTTTCTCTCCTCTTCCCATGTGTCCCTGAATCCCTGTCTTCACATTGCAGCAAAATCTGCAAGGACTGGGGTGTACCTGGAGCTCAGACTCTGCCAGATGGAAGCAATTCCCAATGGAAAGCAGCATAAACACATGGAGCCTCATGGCATATCATCCCACTGACCCACCCAGGAGCTGGTGCTTCCTCCATGGCCAAATGCAGCGAGTGACCATCCTAGAGAGCTCCTCGGTGAAGCATCACAAGCAGCTTTAAGCTCCCGTGCAGTGGGGTTTGCCTGGCTGTATTCCTTGAGATCCACCTTTCTCCTCTTTGCCACTGCTGTGGGGCAGACCAGAGCTCTGTGTGGCCATGGAGGCCTCCACAGGGCTGGCTGTGCTTCCCTGGCACAGCCTCCCGAAGGGATGGGGATGGCAGGCAGGTCACGGCACGTGTTTTGGGTGCCTGGAGAAAGCAGGGAAATGCATAAAGAACTTCCTACAGGGGAGCTCTGTCAGCCTTACTGACTTGGACCTTGGCAGTGCTGCCTGAGGCCACCAGGTCCAAGGGCAGGGGAGTGGGAGGTGAGCCCCGTGGCTCTGCTCCCAGCTGCAGAGCCACCCATGGGCACTGCTCAGGGAGCCCTGTGTCCCCCCTCAGTTTGCTCCTCTCAGCACCCACAGGAGCTGAGCACGTCCGGCTCTCAGTGGCACCAAGAGGTGCTGTGGGAGCTCCAACTGCGGCACCTGGAGTGCACGGGGTGGGCTTGGGCCAGCACAGGTGGGCTTGGTGCTCCTCCTCAGCTGTGCACCGAAAGGAGACATTGGAGACAGACCCCAAGACGCAGGGAAAACATCCCAGCCCCAGAGTACACCAGGTGGGACTGCCGATCCATCAGCCTGTCTGGGTGAGCCCTGACCCCTGGGGAGGTGGCCTGCTGGTGTGGCACTCAGTGCTCTGTGGGCTGTTCCCCTCCCTTCTCACCCTCACAGTCTCCTTGGGCAAGGCAGTTTGCAAGAACTCAGCAAAGTTTTTCTTTTGTTGTTTGTAAACTAGAATAAATCCTTCTGTTCCAAAATGCCATCTGGCACCTGACAGTTGTGTTTCAGCTTCACAGTCTCAAATTTAATTGTAAGCTCTTTTGCAGGGTTCTCAAGGACGGCGTGACACAATATGGACTACCTACAATGAAGACATATGAACTCTGGAGCATACCAAACAAATTCCTTGCATACTTGTTTTCCAGCACAGCATCAATCACCACAGGGATGGGAGAGTGTCCAAAACAGCAGGAGAAAATGCTACAGCTTGCAGTTCTCAGATTGTAATTCATTTAAAGCCAGGAACATTAGCTGTACCACTCTAACATCAGATACAAATCTCTTTTCTCCTTTTGCCCATCTACTATCTCAAAAGCATTGAGATTCAATATTTAAAGTTGTCCAGTGTAGATCCTCAGCTGGTGTAAAGCGACATAACTGTGCTCAACAGCTGTTCCTGGTCTTTGAAGGCAGTGGAGCTGTGCTGATTTACATCTGCTGAGGTATGATCTATCACTGTATTGCCTTGCCTTTGTCTTTGGCGGCTTGTTTTTCTTTTCTTTTTGCTTGACAAAACAAATGACACAATTCCTAGCTCTTGTGCTGTGTCTTTCATCATTCCATCTCTAAGCACTGCAGTAAAGGACGAGCAGAACCAGCCCCGTGCGGGTCTTAGGGGAGAAATATCCGAGGCTCACAAGGGAATTGGTTAACTCGTGTAACCAGGAGCACCAGAGCTTCAGATATCCTCAGCCAGGACACCCAGCACCAGCCTCCCACTCTGAGCCACCGTCCTGGGGACACCGGGCTCCTCACCACAGGTCTGCCCACTTGCACGCTGAGCCCCAGCAAGCCGAGGTGAATAATGGCCAAACACAAAAACCAGGTGTCAGTTTCTACCCAGAGTTAGAACCTCACACATCTATCCTGATTTCGACCTCCTGCCCTTCCTTCCCAAACCCTCCTGTCCTCGAGCCACCTCAGCACAGCCACAGACTCACTGGAGATGAAGGGACAAGCCACGAGAAGCCATGACACCAGGAGTGATGGGCCAAACCTACTGTCTAGGGCAAATCTGGGGCAAGTCTGTCCGAGGAAAATGAAAAATGTTGGTCTTAGTGCTGCTCACAGATTTGTGCCAGACAGGCAGCAGCAATCCAGGAAAGTTGTCTCCTGCCTCAGTGAAACCCCACACCTTCACCTTGACTTGAACACGGTCAGAGTTCTCCTGTTGAAATCAGGGATAAATAGTAGAAATTGAATGGAATCTGACTAAAAGAAATAGGGACAGACTCTCCCATTCCTACTGAGCTATGGGAAGAGGGAATTAGTTACTGCTTAGTAGCACAGATTTCCTGGCAGCACATCTCATTTCCCTTGTGGTGTGAAGATCCTGAGGGGTGGGGGACACACGGGATGGTCATCACAATTATCAGATGATTGATCTGGGTCTCTGTCCAGCCTCTCGCTGCCACAGGCAGTATCATTAATTCTCATTAATTTTCAACAGAATCTCTTACACAGAGGTCAAGCACTGAGCTCAGCACTGTGTGGGGTCCACTGCCTACCAAAAGGTTATCCTGAATATCCCTATTGAGAAAATTCCCCCCAAAAGCCCAGCTGATGTTAGTTCCTGGCTGTTCTTCAGAAAGCTCTTCTCCCTCTCTGACTTTCCAGATGTACTTGGGGGGCAGCCACCACTTCTCATCCATTTTTTCCTCTGGGATAACTGCACACAGCTGCTTCAGACAAAATCCTGCCCGCCCTGACCATACCACTGGCTCTTTGAAGAATATGTCAAATAAGGTCACTTACATCCAGCACCTATAAACTCACACATTTCAGCAGAAATACCACTGAAGATCACCTCTGAGGGATCTCTTATGATCATAACCTCTCTTTCCCTAATTCTGTTATAGTAGGCTCTATCCTGAACTCCCCCTCTTAGAAGATGCTTTAAATGTTTTCATACCTCTGAGGTGAGACCAAAAAGCCTGGAGGTGCTGTGGCCAGTTCCTCCATCTCCTGAACTGCTGGTTTGATGCTCACTATTCGCCAGTGCTGTGTTAATGCATCTTATCTTGCTATTGCTGTGGGCAGGGAGCGCTGCACATGTTTAGCTATCACAGGTCAGATGATGAGTGGGAACTCATTAAACCACAGTAATTAATTGCTGGCAACCATCTGGCCACCCCTGAGCAGTCGTGAACAACGTAAGCAGCAGAACTAATGGTGCCTCCTTGCCAGTATTTCTCTCTCCCATGTGGATCCTCTGATAGCTAATAAAAGCTGAGAGTTTATCTCAAAGCAGACACAAAGACAGTCTCTCTCCCCCCTCCCCTCCTCTATCTGAGCACCTGCTTTCATGTAATCTTTAGGAGCAGGGAGTCTTTGACACCTATAACATTCCATCAAACACTGATGGAACTGGTTAATGCTTTACAAGTTATGAGGAAGCAACAGATTGATGCCATCATAGCATTTTCTCTCTCATGCAGTTAGACAGGAAAAAATAGGTCTTTTTAATCTATCCAGTAACCTTTGCTGAGAGGTAGATGGCAGTTTTGTTATATTGGCAGCTGCTTTAAAACTTGGGACTGGGAAGAGTTGCTTTAAGGTTTTATAATAAAAAGCCTCCCAACTCTGCACCATTTTAATGTGCTAAGTAAAAGAAAGTTGTGCTTCCCTCAAAGTTATTAAATTTAATTGAGATCACATTGGGACAAAATGTTATTTTCCTAAATGCCCATGTTGCAAAAGATATTAATCTTGTTTGCCTGCAAGATTGATGCTGGCTCTGCTGAAACAGGCGAGATGCTACAATTAGATATATTTAATTCCTCCTCAGCAGTGCACTGTAATATGATTTCATCTCCTTCCCCTTCTTCTTTTCTTTCTATTCTAGTTGTGATGGGCTGTGGTGTCTGCCCAGGTCTGGGCACAGCATGGGAACGCACACTCAATTTGAAGCACTCAGTGCTCAGAAGCATTAACACCCTGCGGCCGGGGGAATAGAGAGCTGAGCAGCAAGGGCTTCTTGGCAGCATATGCATTACACACCATTTCTTAACCACTGGAGGAAAAGAAAAGGGCAGATCTCAGAGATTTCTGGTATCCAAACTGGGGCTTTGGGAAAAGGGTGCCACTGCAAGGCACTCACCTCTTCTTCAGGGATGGGGGGGGTGCAGAGACTGATGAGGACGATGACGACGGCAGTGAGGACACAGAGGATGAGGGCAAAGTAGAGGTAGTGCAAGTCCTTTAGCACAGCTGGCCTTCTGTCCTCCTCACCACAGGACGGGGTGCTATAAATAAACTCCATGATCATCCGAACCAGACCAACAGCAAGCCCAGCCATGAGGCCCCAGAAAGCACCCTGAGAAAAGGCAAGCACAAAGAAAAGGTCACGGCAAACTACCTCCGGATGTAGTTTTCCCTCTCCTCTCCCTCTCCTTTCCCAAGACTTTTTATGCCTGGTGGAAATCCATGCTGACACGCAAAGGAGAATTTTTGCAGTTAAGAATCCTCATTTTCTCTCTCTGCCCTTGAACATGGAACAGATAGAGAATAAACAATGCAAGAATCTCCTCCTAACAACACTCCTCCAACAAGACTTTGAGTGACTTCTTAGAAGCAAACCCACATCCACTGGAGACTGGGCTAAGATCCACTAAAGCATGCCAGGGAAAGGCTGTCTAATTGTCACACTTCAGCTGGACTGACTCTGACTTTAAAGAGTCTCAAAGGCTAAGTACCGAGGGGAGAGATATTTATTTATTTTATCACATTAAATACGTGTATCAATTGGTTGTTGACAATTCACTTACAGGCTCATTAATCCTCTTGCAGAAGATTGCCAAGATGAAGAGGGCTGTGATTGGTGGGGCCAGATAGCTGGTTATGGACTGAATGTAGTCAAAGAGCTTTCCACTGTTGGCTGATTGAATGATTGGGATCCAGAGAATACTGATGACCACAAGGATGAGGATAAAGACTCTAAAAAAATGAGGATAAAACTGTGTTAACTGTGCAGCTGGTGGAGTCTGCCTGAAAAGGAAGGTTAGCAGCAAAACACACAGTTGCTCTCAGAATTTCCCAAGCAAAAAATCCACAGACCACTCTCAAGAATGTTTTCTTGTGCACACAGGAAAAGAGAACATTGTTCTCCCACCATGAGCCTGGTGTGTCCAAGAACGTGACATGGTGTTCAATGACCTTGCTCTGGGATGTGACACAAAGAGGGAGCTGGAATCTTGCAGAAGCAATCTTTCTCCACCTTTCCGTGCAGGTAATATGCTCAGTCTCTTGCCTTTGCCAAATCCCAATTCGTTTGCTGCTTATTAAAATTGTGTTTGGGGTCTCAGGTGAATATTCTAACCTTCCCCTGCCCTTGCACTGTTATGTCACAGAGCTTTATCCATACTGCTGAACAAGAGGTACTTGTCCTCTCACCACTCTGGTGAAGTACGAGCTTGCCTGTAGCCTTCAGCCACCCCTCAGCAAAGTTTGGAACTTAATGCTCATGACTGGAGAGCAAAGGCACCACGAACACCCAGAATGCTGCTTAAATTCCTCCATCTGGAGAAGAACTTTATATGCCCCTGATATAATGCAGGACCGAAGCCTGTTTGCAAAGGACACAACTTATCACGGAGGTAGAGAGCTGGGAGGCTCAGATCTGCACTTTTCCCTGAAAAAGAAAAAAGGAGTAATTGCAATATATCACTCCTCTCTGATGCAAAAAATAACAGCTTTTTAAAGACCTCCAGTAAGATGGCTCCAGAGCACCTTTGGCTTTTCTAAAATTTACATTTAAAGCAATATTATAATAAGTTTAGAGAAGAGAGAGGCAATGATCTGCTTAGCTCAGTGGTACACTCAGCGTTTCTTTTTGACCAGGTCTATCTAAGATGAAGCTGGAAAATGTAAAGCTCTTTCCCAAGCTGTGTTCCTGCTCTAAATTACAGGCAGCAGATTTTTCTCCAGTGAGTCCAGCCTGAAGGATGTAAATGCTGCACTCAAAACAGACGATGAGAGGAACGAGACATAAATAAATGTAAGGACCTGCCCACAACCATCAGCTCCTGCTCCGAGGCCTGCCGGCGCACCCGCTGCCAGATGTCTATGACGAAGAGAGTGCTGCTGCTGTTGAAAATGGAGGTGAGGGAACTCATCAGGGCTGCCATCATCACTGCAATCATCAAACCCCGGAGCCCTGCGGGAGCAAAACACAGAAGGGAAATCAGGACTAGACCCCTGGCCTCTGAGCACTGTTTCTTTCATCCCGGTGCCTGGTATCTGCAGCAGGATTTCCACATCCTTAGGGTGAGTAAGGGCAGTCTGATCCCCCCTATGCAGAGCCTGGCTCAAGCCCAGCTCCACAAATGTGTTTCTCACCATCAGGCATGAGTTCAATCACCAGTTTGGGGTAGGCAATGTTGGAACAACCCACGGCAGCTCCACAGACCCTTTTGCAGACGTCTGGGTCCACGCATCCCACTTCATCTGTGGGACAAAGGGAAACAGCAAGAAGTCAGTGCAGACCCCACTGAGCCACAGGTTGTTCAGATCAAGGGAACAAATCTTAATGCCTTGGTTTCATACACATTCAGAGGTGCAGCTGGAATACGGCTACAATGAGTGGAGCTGAAAAATCTTTTACATCGTATAATAGAGGTGAAACTTTGAGATGACATTTTGCAATTCTGTTCAGGGTACGGCTAAAACTCTCCTGGATGTTGCATAACTTGATCCTTGATGATTTGTCATTTGTGACAACTGGACTGTTTCCATGAACCTGTCAGCTGGCTTCCCAGGGATGCCAGGGGATGACTTACTCCCTCCTAGGAAATCTGGGAGACAGATGCTTTCCTCCAGGAGTGGTCCTCCTAACCAAGGTATTCTTCCTGGGAAGGGGCATGCTCTCGAGAAACTATCAATGAGAGCTCCTAGGGACACAACATACGCTTGTTTAGGCTAATCCACAAGGAACTGAATGAATCTGTGTGATAGATTGCTAAAACTCCCCAAAATACCTAATAAATGTAATCCATAGGACGTGCAAGGCAACTTCAAAGCTCAGTGTATTTCATTTCGTCGACTTCCTCCAGACAGACAGCTGGATGCAATGTCCCCAGCATGGAGTTATACACCCACAATGGCAAAATATGCCCCTTGTGGCCACTCCTGGTGCCTTGTGCCATGGTGGAAGAACTGGAGGTGGAGAGAGGGCATGGGAACACCAGGGTGCAAAAGGAATCTCTGTGGGCATGGCTGCAGGACAGCAGTTTTGAAGGTGGAAAAGATCTGGCTGTGTGGGAGTAGCGGTCATGGCAGGTAGGAATCCTTGTGTCAAGGAACATGGGAAGGCTTACCTGGGTAAAGAGCTCTGCTGATCATTCCTGGCATGACAATGAAAAACATAGGGAAGATTTTCAGATATCCTCCCAGAACTGATCCACCTTTGGCATGGGAGAGGTTCTTGGCAGAGAGAGACCTCTGGACTATCACCTGCAATCAGTGCAGAAAGGGAGCAGAGTATAAAACAGAAGCACAAGAGAGAGAGCAGGATCCATCCTCTCTCTGTGTCTCCTTCTCACGGACGACTTTCATCCACCAGGATCCCAGAGTGTTTTGCATGCCAGTGGCAGCTTTCCCACCTCACCGACTGCAGCCTGCTGCCACTGCTCCTTTCTTTGTCAACAGGCTACAGGAGAGGGCAGCGTGGAAATTTCCTTTATAGGAATAATTTCACCCTTGACTGAAATGAAGCCACCTTGAGGGCTGGAGACGGCAGCTGTATGGCAGCAAGAGACACAGAATGAAGCAGTCTGTGAGTGTTTTGGTAAAAGCTCAGTGCTGGGGTTTCAAAATTATCCCACCTTAAAGTACAGATGCACTGTGTCTTGAGAAGTACACACAGCTTTCTCTGTAAAGCTTGAAAAGGAATAAGAGACGTGAGACGTCTGGGAATATGAATGGAGGAATATTGTCTGGAGGTCTACACAAGGTCACTCAGAGCCAGATCCAGATTCACATTTTTCTATCCTTGTCATGCTACCTGCATGAAGATTCCCAGTACTCACCAGCCCACAGTGGGATAAAGGCAGATGAAAATAACCTGTTCTCCCTGCACTAAGAAGTGCACAAAATTAGCAGCTTGCTGAAAAGGTGGAAAGAGGGAGATATTCTGGTCTAGACCAGTAAAACAGGTACTAACTCCTGCACAGTGAGACATAGTGGTTTTTCAGCTCACAGATCCACAAACTGAGGAGTGGACTGGAAATAACAGCGTGGTGGTTTGTCTGTTGAGGGAAAGAGTTTATTTACCTGGTCTGTGCACCAGCACCAAAGAGCCAGCACAGAGAGACCAAATATAAGGCCAGGCCAAGGAATGTCTCCTGTGATGGGATCCCTGAACAAATGAAAGGCATCTGCACGTGGGAGGTGACAGGTCGTGTTCGGGACTGTGATTTTCGGTATCGCTGTGCTGTATTTCTCCTGAAGTCCTTCATACCAGCCAACTTTTTCAAATCCTGAAAAGAAAATGCCAATGATTTAAGGGCTGGTGCATCCTGCAAAGTTATCATCTTATCTGAGTCTCGTGATTACATTTCTGTTCTCTTATCTCCTTTCTTTTCATTCCACCCTTGCTTTTGGCAGTCAATGTTTCTACAAAAGTTGGATTTTGCCCGGAGTCCTTGTGGTTTAAACAACACATCCTGAAAGAGGATCAATGCAGGTGAATTTCCATGATCCCAATCCCCACAGTGTCATCAGCATCTAGTCTTTACTCATACCCCCTCCAAGAGCTAGAGCAGGAAGGTATAATGTGAAAAAAGATATACCTGTTTTAGATATTTCTGTTTGCCAAGAAGGCTTAAAACAAAGACTGTTGATGGTCATTTCCTTGCTGCTCTTTATTTTTTTATAACGCTCAGTTACATCCACATGAATCCACAATAACTCCAAAAGTCAACAGTGAAAGTCAGCAGGATTACTCTGAATTGACATGAGCTTAATAAGAGCTGAACTTGGCTCTGAGAGTGTGATGTTTCAGAGCTCTTTGGCAACTCCAGTGAGGTGAAGTTATCCAGAGCCTCACCTCCACACAATTAATGCAAAGGATGAAGCAAGTCTGATGGCTTGGGGAATGAGAGTTGTGCCGGCACCACTTCTGTGAGTGGTTAAAACTCGTTTCTGCACCAAACATGAAAGAGTGAGGCACCCTGCTAAGGTCTCGTGGCCTTGGGACCATCCAATTACTGTGTGATGCCACGGCAGGCTCCCTTACCTATGAACATGAGGACCAAAGCTCCCAGCACCATGATCAGGGTCTGCAGCGCGTCTGTGTAAATCACAGCGGTTAAACCCCCTGCCAGGAGAACCAGAGACAGCAGTCAGTGTCTCACCATGCACAGGGAAACAGGTACCTCACCTGGAAAAAAGTTTTCTTTAGCCCCAGCCCTGTGATTTCAGGACAGACCCACTGGGAGAAGCTGGCACTGAGCTGGTCCCCATGAGCCCGCAGCTGTCACAAGCCCTCCCATGAGGAACGGCGTGAAAGGCTTTCCATGTTCATGAGAGGACTTGGAGGCAGCTCAGCATCTTAACAGCTAAAGTTGCTAATTTTGCAGAAAGAGAAAAACAGTAGCCAATACGGGCAGTGGTAGCTCCCTGCACAGAGGGACCCAAGCGCCTTGTGTAGTTAGAAAATCCTCTAAAAACAGTGATGTTCCCCCCATACCGGTTTCCCTTGGGCCAGGAGGGGAGAGGGGAAGAGTCAAAGGTCTCCAACAGCTGGGAGTGACAGGGCAGGAACTACCAGCAACTGGAGCAATCTCTCCCTCAGACCAGGACTTGAAGATTTTTTCCCCTCTGTTGGAAAAGGGAAACTTATATGCTAGGCTCCAGTTTATGATGCTTCTTTTAAAATCAGCTATTTACCAGCTATGGTGTAGACAGCAGTCACTGCTAGCAAGACCACAGTGGACAAGTAGAGGTTCCAGCCCAAAGAGATCTGGATGAACAATGCTCCGGAAAAAATGTCTGTCTGGAATAAAAAAGGCAAGGGCAGTCTGGCATTAGTAGTGCTTCGTGCAAGTGAAATCTAATAAAGCAGCCTGCAGCCCTCTGCGGCTGAAAGCACTGACAAGGGAGGACACCACGAAGGTGAAGCGGAAGGGGAGGACAGAGCTGTTGGGGCTGTTGGCTGTGAACCTTGTTCTGCTCTAAGGAAAAACTTTCCTCTGGCTCAGAGCCTTCAGGATCTGGGAGAGCAGGAGAGTGAACATGAAGGTCTAAAAAGTCATCAAAATAAAGACCAACTTTATGTCACAGAATCCTCGCTGGCACAGAGTCCTTACTGGTGGAAACTGTCACTTTTGCTGACTGTTAAGACATCCCTGGGTAGCAGAGCCACAGGCAGACACAGAAGGGAAAGAGAACAGAGACCATATTCTTCCCAGGGCTATGTCTTGGTGGCCTCATGGCCAGGAGACACTCCCTCTTGAAAGACACTTAAAGACTCACTGATGTCTTGTACCATGATTTATTTATCTGAAAAGGTCAACAGGTTGCTTTCCTGTTTGTGCAGTTCAGCATACTAGAATGAGTCCAGAAAAACAGGTTATACCTGCTGAGGACCTCACTAGAAATACAGAAACCCCCATCAGCTGTGTTTTGTTCGGACCTTCTGGCAGAGAGAGTGACACCAGAAACCAGGTGAAATCTGGAATTACACAGATAACATCATTCAAAATTGCAGAAGGTGATATGGGAGATGTTTATGTTGGGAAATCAGTCTGAAGGACACCTGCAAATCTAGTATGGGGGAGATACAGGTGAAGGCTTTTGCCAAGGGAGACAGAAGGGATGGGGCAAGAATTCTGTTTGCTGTGCCTGAAATGAGCACCTTAAAGGCAGGGAGCCAGTGCAACCCCTGGCCTCCGCAAGCCTGAGGCAGGACAGGCACAGTCAGTACACCACATGAATCACTGCCCCTTCTGGGGTTTGGCGCCCCAGCAGGAAACACAACCACCTCTGTGGCCATGCAGGATCAGTCCTCTGACAACACTGTTTATTGAGACCTCTGTTTTCTCTGCAAGCCGAGAAGACTGCAGTGCCCTGGTTGTTAACCTGTGTTTGGGCAGAAAGCACAGGGAGAAAAATCCTCCTTGTAACCAAGCGCCTGCTGTCCAGCCAGCCGCTAAATGAGCTCTCCACAAACAATAGCACTGCTTAATAGAAAGCACCTGTCATGCCCATAAACTCCCCCAGCCACATCCGTCAGCCACGCGTGAATTGGCTGCACAGAGGAGAAACCACTGAGATGAAACAGCAGCGACGGGGGCCAGGGTCCTGCTCTGAAAAGCACTGGCAAATACTGCCCTGCTGAAGGTCATTCTGAAAGGCAGCTCTGCTGCTGCCACACACCTTGGCTGTGTGGCTGTGCACACCGTGGGCCGCTGCTGCTGCAGGGGAGAGCTGCCATTTACCCCTCTCGGGGAAAGCCTGCAAATGCCTCTCTGCAAGACCCCCCCCTGGGCAATCCGGTGCCACAGAGCAAAGCTGGAGGTGCTGGTGACAGCTGTAGGTGACGTGGCCAAGAGCTGCCCATTAGAGGAGGAAATCTACGCCACACTCTCATCCTGGAATTCCTCTTTATGTCCCTCCCAGCACGTGAGCCATAATAAGCCTGGGAGAAGGAGCCTGAAGCCACGTGCAGAAGGCACATGGGTGTCTTATCCCCAGTCAGTGTCTCCCAAGGCAATTTGACATCTGAATACTTCAGTAGGGTCTACTGAAAACAGGTTTGTACTGGCCTTGGGACAATGAGCTGGAGACAAAGGACTGACATCTTCAGTCCCTCTAATGGACTCTGAAGTACAGTCCTCTCCTTCCAAGGGCACAAATATCATAAATATCATAAATATCTGAGCATCAGTTCTGGTTCTTTATCAGTGGCATTTAAACAGGGGAAATACCCAGAATCTTACATTGATTTCTGGTTACCAGCAGGCTACAATGCTACAAGCAATCCAGAAAAGATGCTGAGTTTTGTCTTAAGCCAGAACTTACCTCCCTTTCACTGTTTCCTTTTATGTACAAGTGATAGAAAGCGAGAAGAACAACCATAAAATACCTAACATTGAAAACTCAGCTACAAGAACAACAACAGGTTTATGATCATTTAAGAGAATTTCATCTCTACAAGATGCAGCCAGCCAGATTCTTAGATGGGGTAATGCTGCCCTTCCTCTGTCTCTGTTGCCTAAGGTTTGATGTGATAGAAGAGGAAAAGCAGGCAGACAGCTCGTGGTACTTGCACTGTTTAGTAATTAGCTGCACATCCCTGTAAAGTTCTCACTGCGCGTTGCTGTTTAATGAGGGCTCCGTCTCTCTCTTAGGAAAGGTCTCCATGATCAATACAGAGGTAGGAGCAGCACACTAACACACTGCTACTGCTCCTGGGAGCTGAGCTGCTCCTTTCAAGGACATGTGAGCCCTGCCTGAGCAGCCCTGCGTTGTACCAGGATGACCTATCCCTGCCCTGGACACAAGGGTTGTGTTCAGCTGGATACATACGGATATCTTGGTGAATATATAGAGAATCAGGGAGAGGACGGACATGTAGATTTGTATCCTCTGTCCTCCAAATCTCTTCTGCAGGTACTCGGGCATGGTGACTACTCCTGCTGCGATGTAAACAGGCACAAAGATCCAGCCGAGAGCCAGCAGGGCCCAGGTGGCCTGTTAAAGAGACAGAGAATAAAGGCACACGATTCAGCACATGGGAACAGCTTTTCCCTCTGCTCTGTCAGTGGACATCCTAAGAAAGCAGAGAGGTACAGTGCCATGCAATGTATTTGCCTATGAAAAAAAGCAATGGCTTTTTCTCCCTGCTCAGAAGATGAGACAGCAACTGGAAGAATTACTACAATTCAGTTAGAAGCTTTTGAAGTTCTTCTCCTAAGCCTACTGTGTTTCTCCGTCATGGGTGTCACATCCTGTTCTATCTCCTGGACTTTTGGGCAAGATAGTTTGCTGTTGCTCAGTTCTCTGAACGATGGTGGTGTATTTGGTGGCCTTTGAAACCACTGATGCTGTGGCAGGGAAGAGTTAAGTGATTCAGCGTAGGATGGGAGCATCTGTTTGTTGCTTGATTAGCAAGTGATGAGGCTGAGGCAGCAGACTGTCCCTGCGGAGCATAAAAATAAGCAACAGCAAGACTCTGCTGGGATGTTCTCCTTGCAGGCTCACGCAGATGTGCTTCTGTCACCGGTAGATAAAGAGGCAGTTTAGTTGCTTTGCCACAGGTGAAGAGTCTTTTGAAGGTGTAAAGGCACTTCCTATCATGTATTTCTTCTCTGATTCCCAGAAAAAGCCCGAACAGGAGAACTTGAAGGTAAATAAAAGCCATCAGATTATCAAACCTCATCTCCTGGTTGTGTCAGGCCATTATCTTTCATCCTTACACTTATTTTGACCAGTTATTTAAGTTGACAGAAAAGAAACTGATCCCTGTGAGTAGAGATTGTGACTGACTGAGGGGAACAGCCATGGCCCCTGCAGTGGCAGAGACTGGCTGAGGTGAAAGATGCTCGTATGATCCCTCCAGCTGAGTGATGTCCCAGGGCAGAGGGAGAGAGTAATGCCATATCTAAGCTCCCTTTCCAATCTGAAGTAAATTAATCTAAACTCATAAAGTTAGATTTGCCCTGAAACACAATCTTGTCTTTGTGAGCTTCTAAAGTGACCTGAATAGATTTCCTTAAATACAGAAATATTTGTACGTCCTACATGCACATAGTCTCTGTTTTCTTCACAAAAGGATTTAAAGGTGACCTTAATGGTCTAGAAAAAAACAGTGCAGTGAATGCATGCCCCAGGAAGGAGTTTTGGGTGAGCCCTGCCTGTGCTTGGCAAGTACCCGGCCCTATTAGCACTCTCTGCTGCTGTAGACAAGAGATTTAGAGTGAGGTGAGTGTTGTTTCTTGTGAGGCTGGCACTCACTACTCACCACTGCAGCTGAGAAATTTCATTAGCATCACACACAAAGGGCCTGGTTCTCATGCTCTGTGTGGTGTCAGTGGCAATTTTCCAGGCCACTTCAACAGGGCAGAATGAGACCTGCCTTCACACCCAGATGTTCACCCCAGAGACGCTACATTTTGGCAGCTGCCAGGTGAAGAGAGTGTTGCTGATTCTCATGGATTTACGCAGCATTTAGGAGCACATGCTGTTTTTGGTTTGGTTTTTTTTAACTCCTTGTACCCAGAATCCTGTGATTATACAAGTACCTTTCCAGCAGTCATTATCTTTTATTTTAATCTTCATGAGTGCAGGCTAAAGCTAAAAAATATGGGCATGTTCTTCTGGGAAGGTCAGAGAGCTAATAATTCTAGTGAATTCCACTTAAACTAAAATAAAGATCTCATGTTTCCAAGGCTGTCGGAATGTCTGGAGGCTTCTCCCCTGAGAGTTGAGCACTTGTTGCTGCTGATACTGTTGAACACCTGATTTTGGAGACAAACCCCAGTCCCTTTGTAAACAGCCACATCTCAGCTGACAACAGAACTGACTCTTACGTTCCACTCGAAGCCCCCAACAGCAAGGCCCCCAGCTGCTCCAGTGCCCGCCAGGCCGATGAATAAACCACTGCCCACATTGCTCGACATCAGGGATGCTCCAATCTGAAACACAGCGATAAAACTGACACACTCACCTTGAGGAGTTTCCGTATCAGCCCAAGCGTTTTCCCCAGGAACTCTCTTTCCCCAGGACCTCATCTCCTTGTAGTTAGATACCTGGGTGCTAACGGAGAGTTGAGCCTTCCTTCACCTTTCCAAAAAACCTACATTTTTATATCTTAAAGCGTGTTCCTGCTCCCTTCCACCACCCCCACTCCAATGCACAGCTGAATCTCAGAATCAGGGTTCATCTTGACAGTGGTTCTCCTGAGAGACACATCTGTTACAGGGAGCACAGCAGAGGGAGGGGAGCCTGGTGTCACCACAGAATCCTCAGTGTCCATGAAACGTGACGGATTTCTCCACTCCCTTGTTAGTCAGACACCAAGGTGCTGTCTCTGACCGTGCTGACCCTTGCCCTGCCTCCTCCGTCTTGCTGACAGCCTCTTCTAAGTCTTGCTCTGAACATGGGTGGTGGTGGCTCACACAGCCATGGTGACAGCAGGGCTCTCTTGGAGCTCCTCCTAAGGAAGGAGATTCCTGAACCACAGCATGGACGTGTTAGGAGCATGCAGGACTTTGGGGTTTAATGTTGACAGGTAGGTTCAAAGCTGTGGAGCTCTGCAGCAGGCTGGAAAATGTTCATGCCTCAGGTTAACTTTAACTGCTGGTGGGCAGGGTAGGCTGTCCCTGCCGTGGCTCATTGACACCCTAATTGGAAAAATGCCAGCTCCAAAGCTCTTTAAACAGGACAAAGGCTATCTGACTTAATTACTACTTTTACTGGCACAAAGCCTCACCTCCTTTCTGTAAGCCAACATCAAACCTCTCTCAGGGTCAGATGTAAAGTTACCCAAAGGACAAGCCAAGCCCTTTCATCCTACAGTTTGCTTTTAGGCACATCACCTACCAGGAGCTTTTCTCTCCTTAGTGCTGCTACATGTGAAACAAGGAATGATGGAAGCTGATCTGCTTCTCCCCTTTGAGCAAGGTAAAAACATTAATGCCATCAACACCCATACTGGCTCTGCCTTCTTGTCTGTCTGAGAAAACTCTTGATTAGAGAGGCTGCTGCAACAGGAGTTTGCAACCCAGTGCTCTCAAGAAATGCAAGCAGTTTTCCTGGTATGTAGATTAGAAGCACAAATACAGAAGATGCATTGCAGAGGAGCAGCGATTTACTATCGGGGCTTAGCTGAGGCTGTCTAATGCACAGCTGAAATCTGTCACTCCCATAAAAAAATAATAAAATACATGTAAGCAAGCCATGTACTCAAGGTGAAGGCCACAAGGAGCTGAGCCTGCAGGAGAGCTGCAGAGGTGGAATCAGCTCTGACAAACAAATCTGGAAAGTAAACAGTTTTGAACCTAAAATGGTTCAAAAGAGCCAAGAGCTGACCTGGATCCAACAGCCTGTGTAGCCACCTGTGGTTGGACCCAAAAGCAGTGAGAATGTTTCTGGGTTTGTTTGGGGGCTTTTTAAACAGCAAAAAAAATTAGAGATCTTGTTTAAAAGAACAAGATGGAGAAAAAAATTTCAATTTTAGTATCTTTTAATATTCCCCCTCCTAATTAGAGAAAACCGTCAAGCTCAGCTTTTCCATTAAATATCACTTGGCTGAGACACAAGTATAAAGAACATTTAAGAAATGACAGACTTTAGAGAGGTGTATGTATCTCTGATGGAACAGGCTGAAAATCTAGCCTAGTGAATTTATGGGCAATGCACAGCCAAAGGAAAAAAAAAGAAAAAAACCCAGTGTTTTGGTTGAGAAGTGCATTCCGTTACCCACGACTCACTGGAGAGATATATGGTTCTGAAGTCTGGCAGTAGCTGAGAAGAATCTTTATTCCTGTGGTGTTTTTACTCCTTTAAAACTTTAAATTATCTTTATATGTACTTTTCACTCCCAAGAAAAGGCACCTTCAATAGATTATTTTTTCCTTCATAGTGAAGATTTATACCTCAATGGTTTGAAGTTTATATCCTTTACATCGTTAGTCAATAACCTCAACTCTAAATAGCAAGGGCTCAGAAAGTCCTGGGTTTTTGGATTATTTTTTCTTTAGTGTCTAAATGCTTTTTACTGGATAACACATTCCTAGATTACCTAATGCTCTCTTGACTTGGGTACAACTATCTGTGGTGAGCCGAGGCCAAAAAGTTTCAAACCCAGGTAGGCAGTCAGCACTCCCTTACTTTCATCAATGGGAACAGTTTTATTGCTGGCTTTAGCAGAGAAATTGAGAGTTGGAAAACCCTGAAGATGCTGAGCTGCCCTTTTGGCCTGGCAGCTCCATGCTGTAGACCATTAGCAAAGATCTATGGGACGGTTCCTTATGGATCCTTCATCTGAAGGCTACAGTCAGAACACGTAAGGACTGTGTTCCCTCACCAGGCCTGCCCTCCTTACATCTAGAATTGCTTTCCAACCAGGAGAAACAGAGAGATGCATTTCACTCACAGGCCACCAGGTCATGGATCGTCCGGCTAGGAAATAGCCTCCAATGGTCCCCCGGCTCGCTCGTATCGATGACTGGAAGCACAGGAGAAGGAAAAGTGTTTTCCTCCATTCACCCACCCTCACGTCAGACCAAGCCAGGAGGATCCGTAATGCCTGGTCTCAGCATCAGCCCCAAAACATTTGTATGGATCTGTTAGGTATGCCAGGCTTCGCCCATTGCTTCTGCCCCTCTTTGTGTGGTCGACCTTTGTAAAAAAGCTGCTTGTACCTGTTTAATGTCTTTTCCACGAATATACCAATTGGGAAAGAAGAAACAGTTCAGCCAATAGGAACACTGTAGGTGTCTGTGACAGAGGCCTTTGTCAAGCAACGTGAACAAATAATTAGCAACAATCATTCCAAAGTTTTTAAGGTCCCATTTCAGTCTTTTCCAGCACAACCCCACCTTTTCATTTGCCTCCTGCTTGTCCACACCCTGATGCGAGACTGGTCAGCAGCACAGGAGGTAGGCACCATTCCCAGAACAACCTCGCTTGTCCCCGTGTGGGATGGGAGTGAAAGCTCACAGAAGGATCACTGTCACCCCCAGATTTGCTCAACAGGCCCTGGGGTAACAGCATGTGCAGAGGACGCCATGTGCAGGCAAACACCTTTGCAGCTAGGAGGGGTCCAGGGAGCATCCAAGTGTCTCCGGCTCAGGCAGACCCAAACCCAGCCCCCTGGGGGACTCACCCATATTCCGACAGCGAGGACAAAGGCGAAGTAAAGAACCACGACGATGATGTCTGCCACTCCAAAGGCCGCTGCCGCGTCCCCTGGCCGCGCGGGCGGCTCCGAGGTGGCTGTGGTCGGCTGGCTCATGGCTGTGAGCAAACTGCTATTTTCTCACTCAGGCTGGACTTTGGTGCACATTGGCCTTCATCATTTCCCTTGTAATAATTAACAGGGTGAAGAAGGTACAAGTGAGGAGCAGAAGCCAGGAGGGACGGTGGCTAACATTTTCCAACAGGAGCTTGGCCTCCATGGTTCATCAGTGAGGACCTCCACATAGTTCTGTGGTGTGAGGATTCCTCACAGGTGCTCCTATGTGCATTTACCTTCCTCCTGCCCACTTACCCATTGGTCACACCCACTGGGATGACAAATGGATAAATGTCACATTGCCTTGTCCCCCACCCCTGTTTCACATCACTCCACAGCATCCTACAGGGGAAAGTTCCTCCTAAGAGGAGCTGCCTAGAGGGAAGTTGGTCTCCCTGGTGTGGGTGGCAAGGACACGGCTCTGTGCAGGATGGGTCAGCACCTGCACCCTCACTCCAAGGACAGGACCAGTCACAGGTGAGCACACTGGTGCCCCTTTCCTCACACCATGTGCTGCCTCCCTCCCCATCCTGTGCTGCAGCTCAGGGATACTCCACACTGCAGAGTCCCGCAGCCCCAGCAGACAGACGGGCAGGGAGCACGTGTGACGCTGTGCATTCACTTTGCAGGCAGCAGCAAGGGAAGGGCAGGGAGGAGACAGCCCAGTTTCCTTGGCAGACTCTCCAGCGTGCACGTGCCAGCAGCGGAGCAGTGAAGCTGATTCTGTGGCAAGCAGAGCCCACTGCCAGGTCACCTATGTGAGTGAGTCGGGGAAGCAGCCCATGGCCCAGGACATGGGCAGGTACGAGGGGGATGGCCTCTGTCACACAACAAACTGTGAACCCAGGTCCTCCTCACTGTCCCAGCAGCTGCCCAGTGCAGCAGAGACATTTCTCAACTTGGCTGGAGACAAGGTGGGCACCCTCTAGCACCAGCTGTCTGAACCAGCACACAAGGGAGTGGGTCACACTGCCCCTCCGCTCCTTTGTTGGGACAGCTTTGGGAGGACCACCCAGGGTTCCTACCGAGCTGGCAGTGCGGCATAAGCCTTCTCCAGACAGACCCCAGACCTCAAAGCAGAACCATCTCCCACATCCCCCACCCTCCACCATCCCTGGTCCCACGATCCATGATGTATCACGTTGGACATCTTAAACTTAGGTGAGCTTTGCTTGTCCTTGCTTTCAAGGGAGGCAAGAAAACCTCTCTCTCATTTTGTTTTATTCCCCTCTCTCCCAGAGTTTTCTTGCAAATGCTGGCTACCTACTTGCTCATTAATTGCATTGCTAGCATGAGGCCCGCACCCACCCCTGCTCCCCAGTCTGAGGCTCCCTGGGAGTGGTGCCTCCTCACAGGCTCATTATCCACTAGAGGCTTTTCAAGACTGAAATGTTTCAACGAGCTGAAGTACAGTTATGAGAAGTTAAATATCTGAAAGCCTAAATCCCCAGGTATAAACAGGCAGTTCTCCCTGCACAGAGCTGATTTACACTCACCCACACACTTCTCCCTCTTAACACCTCAGCACCCGAAAGCAAAAGACAGTTGCCTAATCCTGAAATGCATTAAATACCTGCCCAAGAAGCAAACACAGCCAGTATCTCCAGTCTTCCCAAACCAGTCTTCTCTTCCTCCACGTGGGAAGCCCAACCCAAAGTACCTGCCTGACCCAGCCCTTCACCCCGCCTTCCCAAGGTGCTGTACCGTCAGCAATTAACACTTGGAAACACTTGAAAGCTTTCACCCGGGGCAGTAAATCCTTCCGATAAGCCATTCCCGACAGCTATGAGCTCCCAGGAGTCCACTGGACCCACCAGAATAGGTGCCTTATGGCAGCAGGATGTTGTCGGGTGTTCTCACACTGACTGCATCATCCCAAACTGCAGTGTCCAACCCCGCTGCTGGTGCAATGGGGCAGGATTGCAGCGGCTGCACCTCAAACACGGACGGTACCTTGAGTGCGTTTGTGGCAGGCCCTTTCCTCGCTGCCCGAGCCTGTTCGGGGACGAGCTGTGCCTCTCCCCTCTCCCGGGACGGGCTGCAGAGCTGTGCTCCTCCCGCGCTCTCCCTGGGGACGGGCCCGCTGTCCCTGCCCACAGCCCAGGGCTGACACATCCCGGTGTTACGTGGCTCGCCCTGGCTCCTGGCCCTGCTGCGGAAGCCCCGGGCAGGTAGAGGGTGCCCAGTGCGAGGTGCAGGGCCCCGCTGGGTCGCAGCAGCAGGACAGCGCTGATCTCCCGCTCCACACTCTGCTAAGTCAACGCTGGTGGCCGTTCACCCCCAGATGTGGTGTTCATTGCCCTGCGAACGGATGTGGGAACTCACATGCACAGGAAACAATAAAAATTCATCACAGCTGGCAGGCAAACAAGCGCCCCTTGGAGTGAAAGACATGACAGCAGCACGAGTCCAGCAGGTGCAGTTTGGCAGATCTCTGTTGGTTCAGAGGGTGGCACACTCTCTCTCCCACTCTTCTCCAGGGAGCTGGCGAGGCACCTCGAATGTGAAGTTACCTGCCGCAGCAAACCCACCTGCCCCAGCAGGCAGAGGGCTCAGGGCCTCTCGGTCGTATAGGAAACCCTGAATTGTGCTTGCCCAAAGCAAAGGAACAGGCTGGGTTATGTTACCTGTGTTGGTGGGAGCACTGGTGGGGGCAGAGGAAGTTCTGGGAGTGATAGAGAGGGGTGAGCCCGTGAGCACAGGGACAAAGCTGTAGTGGGGTGTGAACCACGGCAGGATCAGGTGCTGTAGAGGCATTGGCTGCACTCATGGGAGCAATTGGCACAGAGGGCTGAGCTGAGGAATACAGATCTCCATCCTCTCCCCACTCCCCTCCTGAGACATTACTCCTCTATCTCCCAAAAAACCTTTCCTCCTCCCTCCAGCACTCACTTCCTGGTGCATGCCTGGCTTCATGCAGACTTTTTGTTGTCTTTGTGAAGGCTGAGAGCAGGGGTACCAAACAGGGGGCAGAAGACAGTCCCTGAAGCTCAAAAGGTGAGGCTGAGGCCACCTTGTCTCTTTGGCCAGAGACAGACCCATTGTCACCGAGTCCTGCATCCACGGCTTCTCGCAGCCCTGCCGTGATGCCTGGGAGAGGTGTGGGGCCGGCTGCAGAGTCACAGCAGCCCTGTAAACCACACAGTTTCAGCAGTACCTGGGAGCTGCAGCCAGACCCTGCAGCACAGTTAATACGCTCTCCTCTCCTTGCAGCAGAAGTGACAGGACGTTTAGTGTCCCCTTGTGGGGTGTTCACCCTCACTCCTGTCACAGCAGCTGAGAATGAGCCCTTCAGGGACTGGAAATTGTAAGTGGCGTTTCAAAGTGTGCAGCCCAGAAAAAAATAAAAAGGTGCTGAAGAGCAAGTGTTTCTGGGGCAAAGGATGTTCGGTGGAGTGACAGGCAATTATTTTCGCAAATGTTAACGAATAAATGGACTTCCTCTTCATTACCAAGCTACTTCACAGTCGTCAGCAAGTAGTTCCAATGACAATTAGTGAATTTCTAAATGGATTGAGAAATTGGCTTGTACACAGATACCGATGCAATGAGGTGAGGTGATAGCCCAGCCTCGCTTCTTACCTTTCTCCTGGGGGATTTTCCTGCATGCTGAATGGGTGAGGCATTCAGCTAACCATTATTTTCTTCTCAGCTCTTTCTCAGGGGGAATGACTCTTGAATGAAATCCAACAGTTTAATTTTGGTTTGATATGAATGGGCTTTGAATGTATTTAATGTTTAAAGGCAGCTATTCAGCTCGGAGCCTGCTCCAGAGAAGCAGCGGGAAGCAGAGCAGACCCCCGGGAAGCACAGTGGTGCTACCACAGCTCTTTTCTTCCCTCTGCAGGCCACACTCTGATTTTCACTCCTGGACTGTCCCATAAACCTGGAGCGCGTCCATCACTTCTAGACTCCTTGCGTTATTTTTGTTTGTTTGTTTAACCCGGGTGAGTCAGGGATCCCTGTGCTGAGGCAGAGACAAACTGCCATGCAGGGGAGCCAGAGAAGGTGCTGGTTTCAGAGGGAACCTCAGTAACTTGTCAGGCTGCTTTGTGCCCTGTCACAGCAGGGGAAAGCTCACAGAGTGCTGGAAACTGCTCCTGTGCATTCCTGGGGACAGGGAGAGCTCCCTGAGTGGGGTGTGTGGGCTCGGTTCCAGCCGTGCAAAGCTCGTGCAGAGCCAGGTGGGCTCACGTGGGACGTGCTTCATTTGGACTTTCCCTTCAGCAGGGAGCTGCGAGCAAGGACCTCTCCCTGCAAGTGCCACTGACCATCTCTTACCCCCTGCTCACTCTCCCAAAGGTCACCCGTGGCTCCTGCCTGAGCACTGTGGATCCACAGCCCTGGCATCTGCCTGTGCACCAAGGACAGGCTTGACACACAGGACAGTTTCAGGTTACCACACGGCTTCTGCTGCACCTGACTGGGACAGTTAGGTGAGTTCAGTGAGAGGAGACACCTTGGGCTAAGCTCGGTGTTACCAACCAGCCAGTCCAGGCTGAGGTGAACATTGCTGAGAGTGCAGTCTCATCCCAGCTGCCTTTATCCAGACAACTCATTTGCTGCCCCAAACAAGGGTTTGCACCTCCCTGTTCAGCCGAGTGACTTCCTCTGGTTGTCCCTTCCATCCCCACACATCCCACTGGGAAACTTCTGTGACTGCTGGGAAGTCGAGGTGAGAAGCCACAGAAGGAGTTTCAGGTCACACTTCCAGCCGTGACTGCTTAGAAAAATCATCCTAGGACCAAGCAGACTTAGGCTGGATAAAATATGTCACATTTACTGAGTGACTTTTTTGACTAACAGCCAGACTTTGAAAAATATTAGCAAGGGTAAAACATTAAGTGACAGAACAAGGACACTTTAGATGAAGGATGTTGTTCTCTCTTTAATTTACTCCCCTCTACAGCCTTGCAAAGATCTCAGCAGAGTAAGTGTCCTTATTGATGGATACGCTATCCTTGTTAAGATGGGACAATATACTTATTTACAGCTTTCATCATTGTCATGAAGGCACAAAGCAAACAGATATAACTAATGAAGATTTAGTTCTTACATAAGGTCTTTGCAAACTTCATGCAAGAAGTCTGGGTAGAAACCCTGGAAATAAATCTTTTATGAGAGCATTCTTAATGAATTTAAGACATAAAGAGGTGTACTCGTAGTTTGTATTAGGACTCTGGGTGTTGCTTTTCTGAAAGGATATCTCAGGTCTGGAGTACGAATGAAATGATGGTCTGAGAAACACACCAAGGAAGTGAAAGCCGCATCAGCCCTACAATCTGAGCTGTGAATTCACATGTTCATGGTGTTGCTCTACGCTAAAGGTGGTGTGAGCTGTGACCATTAGAGATGGAGATTCATTAATAATGGATCAACAGGCAGAAGGGATGGAGGAGCTGCACTAAGAACTTGTTCACTTAATTTGATCCTCTCTAGGTCTCTCTGAAGATGACAACAGCCATGGGGGAGCCACTCATGTTCCTGGGACAGTAAAGCAGGTGAGGTAATGCTCCACAGCCCCTGCAAGAGGCACGTTTGGTACTACAGGAACAACCAGATTCCTTTGACGTTCTCCCGCATGTTCTCTTTGTCTGAGAAACACAGAGAACTTGGACCAAGACTGGTAAAACTGGAGGTGGTGCATGATCACCTGGTAAGCTCCTGGGGAGCAGGGAATAGGATCCCTATCTCTGTTTTCCAGTATGGCCTTGTACAACCCTTTCACAGATCACACAGTGCGGAAGAAAACAGTTCTTGCTGAATTCTGATCCATGCTCTGTAAAAAAACAAAAAAGCACTCACTAAACACAACTAAAAAGTGATCCAAGGCATTTAAATTTTCACTCTGCGGCCCTTTTCAAGTGAAAATGCCCCATGGCAAAGCTACAGATGTCAACATCTGTTTTGGAACTGTGAATTCAGACAGGTATCAGTAGCTTGATCCATCTCCACTTGGTAAACTATTGAAAAAATCCTTCTCCTTCATGTCAGGAGAAAAATGGCAAAGAAGAATCAGATCCTTCATTTTCAAGTTAGGAGGCAGGATAAAGGCACTCTCCCTTGTGATGCTTTAGTCAGTGTTTGGGGGTTTGGTGGTTGCTCTCACCAGGAGGTGAAGTCTGCTACAAACCTGCTTGTGTAGAAATACTGAAGTTCAACAAAAGGAATGAAGGAAAGGTTTTTTCCCAGCTGGGACTTCATCCCAGAGCTCTGCAGAGCTTTTATTTTTTATTAGAAATACAAGGTTTCCTCCATGATCTTCTGTGCTCCCTCTTTCCCTCACTCAGTGTCTGTTCCCCATGTCTGCATCGAGGCCCCAGGGGAAGCCCCTCTGCCAGCACAGTCTGGCTGCTGACCCTCCCTTGAAGGCAGTCTTGAGTGTCAGGGGCAGCAGCTCCTGCTCCAGAGGGTGGTCCATCAACACATGTAATTTCTTTCCATATCCAGGCTCAAAGAAAGACAACTGTATTTCACTGTCATTTCCCTGCAGTCACTGTGTTATGGACTCATGGAGCTGGAAAGGAAATCCGTGTCTTTGACTCAAACCCTGTAGCTGCAAGAGCCCCTTTTAAGCTCCAGCAAGAGCTTTCTACAAAGTCTGTCGATCCATTTCTAGTTGAATCACATTTCAAAGAAAACTGGACAGATAAGATACTTTTTTTTCTAGAAAGAAGTGTTTTTGAATTGATGCTGAATTTCCTTTGCCTAGTCGATAAAATAGATGTCAAAAAGCTCTGGGAATCAAGGATATATATGAAGTGAGGACAGTTTTTAGAGTTACTATCCCTACGGAAAAGAACCAGAGAGGAAGGTTGAGACAAAATGGTTGCTAAGAGAACAAAGGAGGAAGAAGGGGAAGTGAAGGAAAAAGTAGTAAAATCAAACTTAATGGCTTGCTACAGTTTGTGGGGACTGAGGAAACAAAGTCTGGAACTGAAGGAGTTGTCAGGCAGTGAGATAGGGTTACACATCCTCCACACAGAGCCTGCAGTGTTGGCTTGATTAGGCAAAAGGGCTTGGGATCACTACAGACAGAGCTGCCTTGCTCCCTGTCAGCTCGCACAAGTAATCAGCATCCCAAAATGACAGCTCCCTCCAGGGCTGAGATTTCTTAAAACAAAACTAAGGTAAAAATAAAGGCCTCTTTTGCTCCATCTTCAAACTTGGCTGCACTACCAAAGAGAAAAGAAATTGGAAAGAGACAGAAAGACTATGACATTCTCCAGCAACATCCCCAGTGCTAATCTTCGCCATGATAATAATAATAACAACAATTACTTATTCCTGTACCATAGTTGAGCAGCTCATGTCCTGAGGAACACATCAGACTTGACAAACTACTGCCATCAGCTCGCACGGTGTGATGAGACTGAGCGTGGGAGGATGCTGATGTTTCATGATGCCCCAGAGAAGCCGAGGACAAAATGTGATAAAGATTCCCCCCTGCGGAGCTGGATTTCCAGGGAGGATTTTGAGTACATGGAAGGGGAATCACTCAGGTTGGGACATTGGCCAGGACACAAGAAATAATGCCCTTGTTCTTGTACAAAGCATCAGTGAGGCTTCGTTACTGACAACTCCAAGCCTTAAAAATTCTTGAGCCAGGGGCCAAAATTGAATTATATTGGCTTAGATATGATGAGGACACTTTTTTTTCCTCTTTTTCAGCAGTGGAGTTTTTTGTTCTTTCTCGTTTCTGTTCCCAGAGGGTGCATTTTTATACTTTTCTCCACCATACGAGTTCTAGCAGCAAGTCTCATATATGTACAACATTTGGAAGGTTTACCGCAGTCCCATGACTCCAGAAAGTAGGACTTTAGGGAAAACAATAAACCTCACCAGTTTCACAGGAGAATTGCCAATGGTGGTGCTCAGCTGAGGCCCCTCTCCGCTCTTACACTCCCCCACAGTCCTGGCAAAGCCTCTGCTCCAAAACGTGCAGCCTTCCAAGCTGCAGCTCCAAGGGTGGCTTTCCAAGAGGGCCCCAAGAAACAAGCTCTTCAGTGAGCAATTAAACTCATGAAACCAGCTTTCTTTTTTGGATGTAATTGTAGTGTAGGAGGCTGTGGTGTCAGAGGAAGGTGTGAGGCCTCACACATCCACTCTGATGGTCAGAGTGCACTGCTGCTGTGGATTCTCTCCTGGCTAATGAGGCTTAAGCTCACGCTTTAATTTTTCCTTTGTGGTGGGACTGATAGAATCTTTCTCTTCTGAGCCATAATTGATTTTAATAAACCTTGGAAGGACTTCATATATTCAAAACCATTAGTCCTCTACCACTTGCAGTCAGTGTTAACCAATGCACCCACTGAAATGTGATGCTCACGAGGACCCACAGACCCTTGCCACCTCCTCCCTGTGATCACCTTAGGAAATCCCCCTTCCAAATCCAGGGAAACACATTCTTCAGATCACTCCTGGCAGTATCTGTGGCTTTTCTCCTCTCACCTACAAGATTCCTGCATGCTGGGAAGGCAGGAACAGCATCACAGGGCCTGGGGCTGCCTGGGCCATGTGCTCAGTCAGTATCCTTGTGATAGATCTGGGACCTGTCTGACTCATATCTTTTATTGGTAAATATGCACCAGAACAGCTCTGAAGTTGCACAATTCAATTAAAACCAAACAAACCAGAACTACTCCCAAACCCCAGTCAAAGACACAAACTCTCAACAACCTCTTTCACTTTTTGCTAACTTGCTTTTCTGTGCCTAAGTGAGCAGAAAGCAGCAGAAACATATTTTAACAGATTGTTTCACACCTCTTCTCCTCCTCCCCAAGGCAGGTTTAATACCTCTCCGTATAAAAAAAAAAATTTAGTGTCCAATAAATCATCAAGTTTACTGCAGCACTTAAACCCTGCTTGTCCTTCAGTTTGCTAGAAGGGGATTGATTCCCCCTGCACACCTTGAAGCTTGGGGTTCCTTTAGTTCAGACGGCTCTTCGCCATCTCCTGTGCCCTGCTTTTCCCCGGCTGGCGTTGGGAGCCGATCCTGGTCCCCGGGGATGCCCCAGCAGCCCGGGACGGTGCCCGGCAGGGATGCGCTGGTGCCGGCTCCGCGGGCGCAGTTACCAGCAGATGGCAGCTGGAGATCGCGGAGGGAAATTTGGGTGTTCTCTGCTCGTACGAGCACGGCTCGCAAATCCTGGGTGACCTTGGCACAGACACGGCCCTGCCACCGAGCAGGGATGTGACCTTCCCACTTTTCACCCCGAGCAGGGGGGATGCATTAGGAGTCCCGGAAAGGACAAGGAGAAGACGGAGAGAAAAACACAGTGCTTATCCTTCCAGATATAGGGATCAGAACACAAAAAAACCCCAACCAAACAACCAATTCACAGGCCACACCTCTCCTCCCTCCACTCCAAGCTCAACCTCTCAAGCCACAGAATCACTTAGATGTCATTTTCTAACCCGACCCCACCACAGACATGCTCATGCAGGTCCCAGCCAGCCCTCAAATGCATTTTAGGCAGAGTAACTCACAGGACAGGAGCAAGCCCTGTTCTCCCTCCACACCAAAGCCTCACCCACAACCCATCACTGCAGCAGTTCCCCAAAACAAGCATTAGCCTGTTATCATTTCTTGCTCCTTTCCTTTTCAGGTCCCACTGCTCATAAACCACCCCCCACCGCAATCAGTCCTGCTCCAGCTCCACATCCACTTCTGGGATGCCCTGCTTCTTTGCTCTATTCTCCTTCCTCCTCCTCCTCCTCCTCCCAGCTGATGGCCGAGGTGGGCTCTCTCACAGAAGTGAGATACAAATCCCAGCTCATGAAAAGGAATCACCCCCGCCTGCTCACCCAGAGGAGCTGGCTTTGAAGAGCTACAAAAGTGAGAGGATCCACCCCATCCCTTGTGCATTGATTGAATAATTCGCTCTTGCTCCAGAGGCCGTGATGGGCTCTGCTAATACACCTTGGGTTACACCCTTTCAGGCCAAGCAACAGGAATACTCTGTATCAAAATATATCAAATTCTCAAAGATACCCCACCAGGTTAAAAACATTCCGTGTTGCCTGATGGCCAGATCCACCTCTGATTCTGAGGTGTAAGGAAACACTGTGCATCTTCTGGGTCCCTGCCCGACCACGTAGGACAAAGCTGTGTCCCACCAGGGTGACTTCTGGGCAGCCTATGCCACAGCCCACTCTGGGGTCCACTAAGCCCCTGAGCAGCTTTTATCCCCAGGAGGATCTTTGCTGTTCCAGCTCCTTGCACAGGCTCCTTCCACAGGCAGCACAGGGATTATTCACACAGAGAAGCTTTTCTTGGCAAGGACAAAAGATGAAAATAGTATTTTTCACCCCATTCCCCTCCCCCTCAACCCCCAAAGCCTCAGTTCTGCAGAAGCCAGTGGAGCCAAAAAAGGCACTAGAGAACAGATCAAGCACTACCCATTTAATCCAGCCCCAGTTCCTCATTTAGCAATGTCAGCCTCCTGTCCAAGCTTTCTTTGGCTTTCATCTCTCCTTTTATCTACGTGCTGTCTCTGGTTTGCCCCTTCTGGTTGCTACTGCTTTGATCTCTTGAACCTCTGCAATCCAGACCCAAATCCATGATAGCTTATTCTGAAGAGTTTCCATTTTTTTTCCTGAAGTTACACTCTTTAAATTCTTCCTTTGTTCCTCCCCTGAAACTTCTGGCAGATTCCTTCTGTGCAGCAAATGAGCATTTTGGACGTCCAGCCTGGGCGAGTGACCGTTTGACAACTCCCCAGACCCTTGGACATTTGCACCCCCATGCTGCATCCCAACACAGTAGCAGTTCCCTTGTGCAGGCTGAGGGCTGTACCTGGCTGGGGAGGTCAGCAGGAGCCCCAGGATTAATCACAGAGGTTTGCCTATGCCGTGTTAGCTGGTTGCTGTGTGGCACAGAGGGTGTCTACTGTTCCATCAATACATTCATCAGACAAACATGGGAGACACAGTGGGAACTCAGTCTGTGTGCTAACTCACTTGATTTCAGCCATTTTCTTATCCAAAGCTGGATGGTGATTCTTTATTTCATCATGAATAGAGTGAGAAGAGGGAAAAAGACAACAGCAGAAGGACAAACAGGATTTTCAGGAAGTTTTGCTATTCCCAGGTAGGGATGTAGCAATCACGCTCCTCTTTCCCATCCTGGAGACTGCAGGAGCTGTACAGTAGAGCCAGAGCACAGCAGTGACCGTGTGGATTCCATGTGAGTGGCACTCAGCCTGCTTGCTCGAAAAGCAGCCTCTCGTGTTGTTCTCCAGTAGTTTTAGAGCAGCTGTGTGCAAAGGAAATGTCCTCATTTTTACTTAGAAATGTGGGAGAAGAAAAACATGAGAATACATGGTTGTGCCTTGAACTTCCTAATTCTTCACCCTAAAGGACAGTGTCAGGGCAGAGACGGTCCAGTCTGTCCCTTGTGGCCTCTGGCTGATATGGACTAAGTTGAAAAGGAGCTGGGGTCACTGCACTGAACTGTCTGCCCCAGACCCACCTGGGACATCCACCTCCCCTCACCCCCAGAACACTGCAGGGTGGGGGCTCTTCTGCCCCAGAGCCCTCACGTCCCATCGTGGGACAGCAGCTGGGCCAGCAGGACCTGCCTCCCCCTCACAACCAGCTCAGAGCCCTGCTGCCTCTACTCAGGCTGATTCCTTCTGAAAGCAAAGCACATAACATAAGGCCTGTGTTTATTTTCCCCTTAAATTAGGGTGGCTTGATTTTAATTGAGAGATCTGCCAGAATAAGGCACGTTTGTGCAGCTGTCATCAGAAATGCATGCTTGCTCTTTTTCTATCTTTTTTCCTTTTCCATTTCCTTTTAATTTTCTTTTCTCATTTTTTTTCCTTTTCTTTCTTTTCTTCTTTTCCTTTCCTTCTTTCTCTCTTTCATTCTTTCTTTTTCACTCTTCCTTTCTTTTGCCTTCATTCCTTCCCTTCTCACTTTCCTTCCTCTCTTCTTTCCTTCGCATATCAGTTTGCTTGATGCAAGCCTTTCCAGGTTTATCTGCCCCACTTCCAGGGACAAAATGGGAAGAATTCCCAGGGTAATCTCTGGGAGACCCAGCTGCAGTGGCACAGTTGTTCTCCTGTACCTGGTCACACACTGGTGGAACTGGGCAACCCGTGCATGGCACCTCCAGATCGAGGGCTGAGGGGACAGACTGACACAACCTCTGTCTCACGAGGAGATTTCCACTGCAGTGGCCAAGACCTATTTTACATGGAGTTTGTGAAGTCAGGTGCTGAAGGAAGGCTCCAGTTCATATCATTCCCAGACCCAAAGGTGAACAGCTGACAGACAGCAGTCCTGGATATAGGATGCTGGGAATGGCTCTGAAAAGAGCAATTGTCCAACAAGGAGAGGGGTTTTGCTGGCATCCTGTGTGGCATCACCACCCCAGCATCCTCTAATGTCCCTAACCCCTCCCTTTATATCAAAGAATTCTACTTTGTGGAAAGCAACCAGGGAGATCCAGCCCCTCCTAATCCTTGTTCTCATCTGGAACAGCTGGAAAAAGACAGTAGCCTGAGAAATTGGCTGACCTTCTTGATGCATTCAGCTGTCTAGCCTTATATTTGTCCTTTAAATAATTTGTCAAAAAACAAAAAAGCCCAAAACAACCAATCAGCAGGAAAATGCGAGCCCAAACAAAACAAGAGGGACTTCCTTTTCCAGCCTTGCCCTTCTGCAGTTGCTGGTCTGAAGCAGTTTAATCTAAAGCAGGCTTTGGCAATTGCCGGAGAAAGCAATGTCCGTGATGGGTATTTAGAGACCGGGGCTCGCCCGCCATGCACTGTCCAGGGGTTTATTACCTGCTGAAAGAGCTTAATGTGCTTCAGGTGCTACGTGATGTCCAGATGTCGTGGCAGAAGCCACTTGGAGAGTGCTGGTGATAGAAATGCTGCTGGGTGAAAGCAGAAACATTAGTGCCAAATGTGATATTTAGTCCCAGTTCATCTGTTCGTACAGAAACACAGGAATGGCTGAGCTGGTTTGGGCCAGAGGTCCATCCATCCCAATACCCTGTCCATGGCAGTGAGCTCCGGTGGGTAGTAAATGCACAATATCAGGGCATGCAGATCATGGCTCAGGGCCAGTGATTTGTGGTGCTGGGATTTCCGGAGCCAGACGTAGTGTCTTCGTATTTAATAGCCCCTGGTGAATTTTGCTTCCAGGAATTTACCTAGCTAATTCTAAATCCCTTTGTATCCACAGTTTCCTGTGGCAAGCAGTTTCACAGCTTAACAACACGTATTGTTTAGTGTTGCCCATTTTTTCATACCCTGAAGCTGGGCGAGAGTTCTCGGTTGGATGCCACTCGAGAGCAGCCCCGGACCCAGCTCACACAGGAGAGATGGATGGATGGGGGGATGGAGTGTGAAACACGGTGGCTGTGGTGATCAGATGTGCAATTATCTGTAGGCCACAAGCAGGGCGTGTTTGAGGAGCCAAGACACAGCTCCTCACCTGCCTGGTTGTTACCAGGTCGCATGGTGCTGTCTGCATTATGGACACAGGGAGTTTTAGAGAGTGAACAGGGTCAGGTTTGAGAGTGAAGAGGCACAACCTGTGTGGGGAATGCAGGGCAGCATGGAACCAAATGTGTTTGTCAGATTGGTAGAAGAGGGTGAGACTGAAGGCAGCATCCCCTGTCAGGAATGTGGAAAAAGTGTTCTAACAGCTTTAAGCCCAGTTCAGATGAGTAAAAGAGAGTGGCAGGCAGTGATTTGTACACGAAGACTTGGAAGCAAGACCTTATAGTGGGAAATCCTACAGGGAGAAAGGACACAGCACCCAGTGTTGCAACACCTGAGAGGACTGATTCCTCTGCAGAGGTCAGTGAGACTGACCTGGCAGACACAGTTGTCCCTTTCATCTGAGAAGTGACAGCTTTTAACCTAAAGCCCACCAAGTGGCTGGGCCTTGGCAAGGCAGAATAGCTGTGTTTGAATTAGGTCACTCAAGAAGTTCAACTTATCAAAGCCACCTGCATCATTTCTGCCCTTATCAAGAATAGTAGTTGATGGGAATTGTTCAGCAATCTGTGGCTCAGGCATGGGGGATTTAGAAATTATTCTCAAATCCACTTATGGTAAAAGCATCACAGTTCCTTATTTCCCTACTAGCACGAGTGATGCAGCAGAAGTGGGAATGGTTTCTACTTAGAGTCCAATTTCCAGAATTGCTCAGCTCCCATTTAGGTGACAAAGTCATTGGCCAGATGTGGGAAAGAGACAGTCAGAGGGATGGTGCTGAGCAACCGTATGTGGCTCCTTCCTTGAATGAGAAATTCAAAGCCTTCTCAGCTGACTGGCAGCCTTATCCAAGGGCTATTTATGGATCCACAGACTGTTTAAAAGCTTCATGGTTGACCTCAGGCACACGCTGGATGGTCAGCACATTTTTCTGGGAAAGCAGAGTGCAATTCAAGATTTCTTGTAACTTTCTTTGTTCACCTGACACGTGCTCCAAAGACAGTGAAAGATGAGAAAATAATATGGGCTTGATAAATGACTGAAAGAAAGTTTCCGATCTGTAGCGGTTCCCATTATTCTTCTTATGCTGGGCATCAGCAGAGTTATGGCAAACTCCCCCTGCCCCCCTCCCCAAGCTCTACTCCCTGTTAACATTTTTTTTCCTGTCAAATTCACAGGAGTGGCACCTGGGAGCATTTTGACCAAGGGGAAATTGACTGAGCAAAGTTGCCTCTTTTCAAATACATTTTCTTAAGGGACTGGAATGAATGAGAATCATAGTCATAACATGGCTAAACAGTCTTTGTTTAACTTAATGCAATATAATAACCTAAGTGTTGCAACACAGCTCCTTGCTGTGACATCCTTTTTCCATTTGCTTAATTTTCACCCCAAACACACGCTGTTAATAAGCTGCTGAGAAAATACAGCTCTTGTGACAAAATCCAGAAACTGAGCCCCTGTATGGTGTGTTAGATACACAACTCTTATTTGGACTGGCAAGTGGCACTGAAATTGGTGTTGCAAAATAGATCCATTTTTCTTGCTGCCAAATGTGATGGACAGATGAAAAGGGAGGGCTGGAGAAGTGGATGGCAGTAAGCAGAGAACAAATAAAATAAAATCCCTGACAGAACGTAACATGTGAGTTAGGATAGACATGTGACTGCCAGAAGGGAAATGCAGGATGCAGGGTGCTTTGTCAACAGCCAGAGTTAAAGTAAATGTCACACTGGCACTGAAAACTGCAAGATTAAACTCCTCCCGGTGATTTATAATTTAAGAGAGAAAAAGGCAGACAGAGACCCGGTGACTGAGCTCAAAAGAAAATCTCCATATTGACTTTAGTGGGTTTTGGACAGGGTCCAGTGCAGTTAAGGTTCAGATCTGATCTCTGGAATCAGAGAGTGTTTGACCAGTGATTTTAATCAGCACAATCAGGCTCTTAATCACAGTTTGGTTTACATTTACTGCTTTTTTACTTGCTTTGTAGCAAATCTGGAAGTCATACTTGTTCTTTAGGAGCTAAGTGAAAGTAAATAAAGACTGCCATAAAATTTGTGACATCTTTAAATTGAAACACAGTTTCATTAAGGAATATGAATAACCCTTTCCCCTTCATTTTACGAAACCAGCCCAATGCTTTAGAAAAGCCTGAAATAAGCTCTGGTTTTGTACAAACAACAGTATTTTGAAAGTTTCACAAATGGTCCTGAAGATTGCTGAGGAAGGGAGATTTTCTCTAAGAAAAAAATGCTAAAGCCTGTCTTACTTAGTGAAATCTGCAAAATGCATTTTATATAATTTATAAAAAGTAATTTATACAAAAATAACATGGCACCATGTAGAAAATAGGAAACAAGATATAAAGGCATTGGTTCCCAGGTCTTTATCCTTCTCGCAGCTACAGCTTTCTGACTTTTTCACCAGGGATTTCCTGACCTCAGTTGAAGACTGCATTTGCCAGGCACTGGACACTGAGGTCCAAGCTGCAAAATCAAGGACAGAATGAAAACCAAGAAAAAGTTTCAACTTTGTCCGCTCAAACCTTTTCTAGGAGTTTCAAGCATGTTTTAGGTCACAAGGTCAGTGTTTGTGGAAGAGACATTCATCATGATATTTCCTTTGTAGAAAATGAAATGTCTTGCAAAGGTGTCCACTTCCGTAGGAGGGGATGGGTCCTAAGGATATAGAAAACAGATAAATATTGTCGAGGCTTTCCCCATATTGGCAGTGGCTGTGCAGGGGCTCTATTAGCCCTGGACAATTTGGCATTGCCATTCAAACCAAGGAAAAGACTGCCTGCTTGACAGGCTTCCTTCAGGAACACTGAGCCAAGATGGGACTGCAGCCTTACCCAAGTGATCTACCAGGCGTGGTGAATTCACACAGATTGTATTTGGTTATTGTATTTGGGTTGCTCATTTATTTATTGGATGAATAAATTTTTCGTTTCAGTTAGACACTCTGAAAGCTGGAGATACCCAAGTTATTTTAAATAACAGGCAGATTTTAAATTTCAGAATCCTATGACTTACCAAAAGAGGAAACATTTCATGTGATAGCTAACAAAATTACTTTTCTGTGGCCTGACTGTAGTTTTCTGCAGAATCCCTTACTTCTATCTGCTAAAACCAAATAAAATGGGTGATTAAAAGTTTCCAGTGTTTCAGAAGTTACGTCAGGCTGTGTCAAAGAGCTCCTGGGCTGTTCAAAGGGCTGTCTGAAGGGATTACAGCTCCCTCTTGTTGATGAGATCCTCAGCAAAGCTGAGTCAGAGTCATGGATTTGTGAGCAGAATCCTTTCTAAGAGTCAGGAGAAAATCCTTCTCCATGCCACTGCCTTCATGGTTCTGCCTCTTGCATAGAACTAGAGACAATTCTGAGCAGGCATTGCTCTGGTACAGGGACTGTGGCTGTGGCCACCCAGGAAAAGAATGACTAACTCACTGGGATAGCTGGAAATCACATAACTGGGATGGGAAAATGTCTTAACACCAACACTAGGAAAAGAGAGAAAACCTAAGGACATGAAAGAAGGCAAAAGGTAATCCCTGCAGCTGGAAAAAAATATGTTCTTATAGCAGTTGCTCTAATGCATAAACATTAGAAAAAAAAAGTATATCTCTAATTTGAAGAATGGAGACATGTTCATTGTTTGAAGGGGTTTCTTGCTGCTGGGGATGAGAAGAATGAGAAGTCAGCATGCAAGGCCTTTGATTTGGAGGACAAAATTACTCAGAGAGTATGGGCAAGATTGCCCACATAAACTGCAAGTGAAGGCAAACATGAATCACGCGGACAAATAAAAACTCCAAGGAGCAATACCCGGAAATGTGGGGATGTCTGTCTCTGTGAGACTGGGATTAGATCACCCATTAATTGTGATTTTTGTTTGACATTAAAAATGCCTTCGGAGCAGGCTTTGCATAACAGCAGCATTGCTGGAAAGAAAAGGTCCTGAAAAATGTCTTCATGCTTTTCTGTGTATGTGTATAACTATTAAACTGCCTTCCTTTCAGACATGCCACTGAACTCTGCGCTTGTTTGGATGTTGAACCTGGAAACTTCTCAAAAGTTCTGCCTACGGATAATTCATGAGTTAAAACCCAAATTGAAATGCCATGTTACAACTTGTAGAAATGTTAGACAAATATAATGACCGTATTTTCCAGTTACCTAATACCCACTCAAAATATAAACCCCAAAAGAACGGAATTGTTTTCATTGCTGTTAACCAGACAATATCACTCCATCTAAATATAGTATGTGATGAAACCAATTTAAATATTGTCCAAGTATTTAACACTGTAAATATTAGACTTAACACCCCATAAAAACAGGCTTTGATGATGTAGGCTGACAAAAGGAGACTAGTTAATTGCAGATTACATCATGGCTAGGACAGCATCACTGCTAGGACAGCCACGATAAATGTGAGGTGCAAAGTAAATCTAATAAAATAAAAATAGTCTCTGTTCAGTGTTCACCTTTATCAGTTTTGCTAACCTTTCTTAGCAAAGATGGGGGGGAAATATAGTCCTAGGTAAAGGAGTATCTGGAGTTCAGTGTATTAGTGAAGCTTGCATTTAGGGCCTGATTCCGAAAAACATCCAAATCTGTGTTTGACGGCTGGGATGTGGTTTTGTCCCTTTCACTACAGTGGAAGGGGCATATCTACTTCTGACATTTTCCTACAGTGCAGAGCTTTCCTGAGTCAGGGTCTGAGTCTACTGTAGGTTTCACAAGGGATAACCTCATGTTGTTGTAAAATATGGCACAGCTCCCTCAGAGCTGGGGAAACAAAATTTCAAAGATTTTGGTTACTGACAACTTTAACAGACTACTTAAACTTCTGAACACAGATAACTGTAGTGAAAACGGGGACAGTTTTCTGGCACTAAAGGCCTGATTTACTTCTTGTAGCAACCTGCATCCTTTTGTGATTATCAGTTTGACTTAACCTTCCTTGAAATCTGCCCAGATATTAACATAAACATGGATTCTGCCCTGGGTTTTAAGGACAGTTCTGTGGTACCAGGATCTCCTCAGAGCCTGGAGGTGCAATGTTTCTACATGGAATTAGCTTCAGGCTCACATTAGTAGGATTCAGCTTCCAGGTGAAGCCTGGTCCCTCACCTGAACTCCTGTCTGAGATGGAGGCACCCACTCCATCATCCTCTCCCTCACCAAGGGCTCCCAAATGTGCCATACAGAGGCCTACACCCTTGCTTGCCCAGGATAACAAAAGTGCAGCTTAATGGGCTACAAAAAGTCCATTGATTTTACTGAAAGGACAGTGAATAACTCCGTGTAAGCTCCCAGCTGTTGTTGTGGTGAGCTGATAAAGTGTCTTGGGGAGAACATCGTTTATTGTTGAAATCACTGAAGGTACTTCTGGGGGCTGATGCTACCAACAAGTGGTCGCCACTGTACTTTGGACGTAAAAGCTATGTAAATCCCAGAGTGCAGTTTCTCTCTCTTATTTCACGGATCTCTTTTTCTCTCCTACTCTATACAAGCTGAGTTCCTGCACTTTCTACAGCATCCTTCAGCACCCAGAAAAACACCTAAAATAGTGATACTGAAAAGAGCCTCCTGCTGACAAAAGGTCTGGTCCCAAAGTGTCTTGTGAGGCCTGTTAACACATCAGAGTAAAATCAAAATAATGATGTTATATAGAATAAGTGAGGCCAGCTGTCGATGTTGACACTCTTGAGCCATGAAAGAAGGAAAGGGATATAACCTAGAATAGCTGTGTTTTGTGCAGGCCCAGTTGCATTGCCTGGCTTTGTGTTTGCATGCACTCAGAGAGGGTTGCCTGCAGAGATGCAGCGGTTTAGGTGAGTTCATCTGGAGCTGGTGGTCAGCATCTGCACCATAGATAAAAATTGTCTTGTGTGTGTGTCTTTGCTTCTCCTCCATGTTAGGTGATGACTTTCTTCAGTCCTGAGGGACACAGGATCACCCTCAGCCATGGTCCACTTCGGTATCTGTGGCTGAAGAGGAGTGTGTAGCACAGATTGCAGCAGCAGGGCACAACTCCCACAGGCCAGGAGCACGCTGGTCACAAGAGCAGGCAGGAATGGGATGCAGGCGTCCCTCCAGCTTCCCTTGTTTCTACTGTATTTGTCTTTCTTAATTAACCCTGCGCCATGTTACTGACCCAAAGACATGGCAACAGCAGTGTTGAGAACTGCAGGGATTAAGACATTTGCGTTATAATACCTCAGCCATGAGATCATAAATGCCCTTATGCTCTATTTTGTTATCCTGGGTTGATAATGGAGCCTGATAAAACTCCCACTTTCACTCTGCATTCAAGTGAGTTAATGTGTCTGGGCTCGTGAGATCCCGGCAGGCAGAGAAAGCAACAGCACCAAGTCCCCAATCTCGGATGTAATCAAATAACGAGGCTGTTTGAGGACATTACTTGTTAACATATTAGCAGGTACCAGGGGTAAGTGAGTGTTTATTTAGTCCTGGTGTAAAAGCATGTCTAAAATGATTTATGCTGGAAGCTGTTTCACAGCAAACAGGCTGCTTTCATGAAAGCGGGTCAATCACCATCGCCCGTCTGCCCTCATAAATCATATTCAGGTGCTAATGTAACCAAAAGGTTTATATAATCTGCACAATCAGCGTGGAGGTCTGGGTGCACGCAGTAATAGCCTGCCTGCATAAATGCCTTCTGCGTCTAAAGGTTGATATTTGAGGGGAGTCAAATGATTGATTTAAAGAAGAAAGAAAAGAAATAAACTGCCATGACAAGTAACAAAGTGAATGTACAGTTTTCCAGCCACCTTTTACACACACAGGAGTAACTTGCCACTGTTGAGATGTGCTGCTGGGACTGGTTTTGCATCAGGATAACCTCCATACATATTCTCTAACAGAAACTAGACTGTGATTTTAATGTAACAATGACAGATACCAGAAGCACAACACTGTAAACTGGGATTGGCTTTCTATGTACCCCAAATTTCTTTGGTTAAAGGTTAGTTTCACATTATTAAACTCTTTCTCATGCTGTTGGAGAATTCCTTTGAGAGATGACATAGATCTAGAAGAACCTTCTGGACCTAAATCCAAAACATAACTTCATTAAGTTCCATCTTGAAACTTGCCACAGATCTATTTTGTCTGCTGTTTACTTCTTTTTCCTCTCTCTTTTTGTAGCGTGTTACAAGACTGCATTTCCGTTCTCCCCAGGTTTCAGCCCAAACTTATTCACGGCCAGTTTATATTGATAGACAGATTTTATCCTATTCCTCGTGTTCTCTTTCCTGTGCCAACAGTGTCCTTCAGTTTAAACAGCTTTCCTCTCCCACAAGTGTTTACTACTGGATATGTTTCTACCTTGGGTCTTCATGAGGTCTTAGACCACAGAACAAAACATCCACATGATGTGTTCCACTTCCTTCACACAAGAGCCTTATTTTAGTTCACATTAGTCAATAGTATCTTATCTCAACCTTCAGTGGTTCACATCAAACAAGAGAAACCATTTGTCACATAAACCAATTGGGATCAGTGTTACGATGGCACCTACCCTAGAGTAGCACACGCCTCCAACTTACAAAGCTGCAGCTCCCTCTTTTGCTAACAAATCCATTAGCCAGCAATTTCACTGTTAGTGCTGAAAGGAATGTTCCAAAATATTGTACCATAATATTTTGATTTGGGAACAATGTTTTATGAATACAAGAGGCAAACATATTTTTCCTGAGGAGTAGCATCATATTACTTGTCTGCTGAAAGTGTCTGGAGACTTACTGATGGACCATGAAGCCCAGACTGTAGGTAATGACTGTGCTGCTAGGACTTCAACTGTTAATTGCTCTTCATTATTTGCTTCTTATGAGTCATATTATACCATTATGAAGTCAGAAAGCATTAGGAATTGAATAAGGACACAGGAAAGGATATTGAGCAAAATAAATAACCAGTTGTGTGCAAAGATCAGCAAATATTTGGTATGAGCAGATTGAAGTTAACAAACACTGTTAAAAAACAGAGTTTGTTTGATGTGCATCATAGATAAACAAAGCTGCATCTACAAGGTGTGTGGTAGCTCGAGTTACAAAACACTGAATGTTTGTGACAATTCCTGTATTTTGTCCCTTTCTGTTAATTTGTAGCAGAATAAAGCCTTTACAGAAAGCAGAGGTGTTGCTCAGCTGCTAAGAAAGCTGGTTTGTGAAAAGCAGGGACACAGGGAGTCTAGCAAAATCCAGGTCTGTGGGTTAGGTGCATAAATGAGATGTCCTTCTTCCTTTATTGGGAAACCATTGTTTATTTGGGGCACTCTAGAGAAGATGGTGGGAATTGTGGTCAGAACTTGTATCACCTTGTGTTTTTCATGGTTTATTTTATTTCTGTTAAAGTAATTGAGGTAATGTGACAAGGGTCATTGAAAATTGTCTCAAAAATTCTTCTCAGGTCTCTTTGAGCTGTGTATTAATTAGGGCGTGAACTTGGTTGGGTGTTGGTTTGGTGTTTGGCCATCATTGATGCCAAGTGCACTATTCTCCACCAGAGATTTGCTGTGTGATGTTGGGCAAGTCTTCCTGCCCTTCCAGCCTTCTCTGTTTAGCTTGGAGTCCCTTGGCACTGACATTTATGTCTGGCTGCAGGCATGGCCACCACTTAGCATGAGGATGGGGCACCTCAAACAACACAGTTCTAGTACAAACCCCCTAAATTTACAGTAAGACTGTTTATTGCACATAATGGACCAGCTTAACTGTGTCATTCACATTCTGAGAATCCCATGTAGGCATCAAAGCCATCACCACAGGATGTAAATAGTCTTTCAAAAATTGAGTAAAGATGGCACATATGAGCTGATTTTTAATACTTTTACTCCAAGTCATGCACATATTGTGGCTTTTTTCTGTGGCAATTTATTTCAATTTTATTCCTTTTCCCAAGAACCATTTATTGACTTAAGTCATTTGTCATTTAGACAACCACTGTGATCTTTAATTCTGACTTAGAAATCAATACAGTGTGAGACATAATTAATATACTTATTGCCAGTGATTAGACAGGTCTAACCTGATTGTCCAGCCAGCAACACACATACGAGGAAGAATGCTAAAAACTGTCTTTTGGTATTACCATTAGAATGTACAATTAACCATTAGACCAATGGGAATCACTTGTCATTTATCTGTCCTAGAAAGGGAAATAATATAGAATGGAACAGAAAATGGAACTCCCTTAGAGTGATTGGTGTGTTCAGTCATGATTCATGTGCAGGATAGCTGAGGTGAATGGAAGAGATGTTGTGCAATGACTTTAACAAGATACCTGCTGTTTAAAAGACCAAAGTTGAGGAAACAAGTTTCACCCTTTCACTGCAAAATTAAAGGTCAAATTACCTGACTCCTAAACCAGACCCACTGAATAACCCTGCTGTCTAAACCCCTGTGACAGCCTTTCCTCAAGGTCATAAGATGAACATAGGGTAATGTTTAACATAGCTGGGAAGAGAAAACAGAAGGAAGTGGGATGTGCTGCTGGGAAAGGCACACACATTATGTCTCTGGAACTACTAAACTGGATGGCAGGGACCATGGGGACACATCCTCCATGCCCTGGGAGAAGACTCAGGTAAAGGCCAGGAAAAAGGAGAAAATGCTCCTTCATTTCCTTATCACAGTTTTGTTACTGCCCATGTGTGAAAAAAATATTGCTGAGTGGCCAGCCAGGCAGCAGTCACAAGTTTTTTTAATGTATAATAGCATTCATCCATTAACCATAAATAATCTATATTTATTTGAGGGGTCCCTAACAAAGCCATGTGTACATTGCACAGAGTATTAGACTATCAAGGTATAAACTATTTTAAGCAGCCAGTGTTTGAATTGTCATTTCTCAAGCTTAACATTATGTTGTTTCAATATCTAAAGCCTCCTTCCCAATGCAGCAAAGATGCAAAACACATTGAGAGAAAATGTAAAACATACTAACTTGATTATTATGAGTGCTCTGGATTGTGTCACAATTCACTATTAATTTAGACCACATTCCAGTGGCTTCTCCCTTCCCTCTGCATTCTGGACCAATCTGTCAGAGAACTACACCACTGATTATATAAAAAAACGTATATTTGCATGTATGTATTTTAAAGTCTGCAGCTTGGAGGAAATGTTTTGGATATGCAGTTTAGGGAGCATTGTTTTCCATTAGCAGCTTGAAATGATGGGTTTATTTTGAGGGTCATTTGCATAGGAAATTTCTTCTGAGCATCAGAGATATCCACACTGTCAATTCTGTGAATACCATCGTGGGCTTAATGGTGAGGTTTGTCTCAGCTCCCCCCACCCATGATGGAGACCCAAATGATGGCTGAATCCCCTCACCGAAAACTTGTTGCAGCCAGAATCAATTTCTGCTTTGGGAAAGGAGGAATGGCCTTGTGGTTACAGCTCCAGAACATAGCTCAGCAAAACTGGGTTGTGTTTCTGCCTGTTTTATAGACTTCCTGTGTGACCTTGGGAGAGTCACTTATTCTTTTCCACCTGTAAAGTGAACAAAATGAATTTTCCTATTTTCTCAGCTAAGAACATAAATACTTTGGGATAAGGGTAATCCCAGCTAGTGCTGTGACATTACTAGGCACAATGGGATCCTCAATAGAACTGTTGTGAATGCAGTATTTATTTAGGGCATTTTGACATTACTGTGTCCAGAGCAGCTTTTGGAATGAAATGCAAATAATGCATATATTCAGACTTTTCAGAGGGGTGTTTTTGAGGTGAGCTTTGCCAATCTTCTGGCTGCAGAGGGTGCAATCAGTATGGCAGGCATGTAGTAAAGTGGCAACCACTCTTGTTAGTCATCTCTGCTGCTCTTTCTCAAGTTGAAAAGCCAATCTTCAGAGCACCTTTTAGAAGTCTCATGGAAAGTTTTCAACTTCTGGTGGAAAATTGTTCAGAATTCACCCTACGTAGCAACAAAAGGACCATGTCATGGTTTATCTCTACCAGTGGACAGATCCCTCTCAATCCATGAGGTTTTGATGTACTTGCTTTTTGTGCTTGGTGGTAGTAGTAAATTTTGGGCAAGGAATTTGAGTTCCAAACTGTTTGTAGCTGGACAGCCCAGCTGCAACATCTCTATCCAGCTTGTACCCAGAGGGGGCCGTAAACGCCCAGCGGAGCACTCCCATCTGAGTTTCTTGCTTATGGGAGAAGAGCACGTCTCTCAGGGAGGACATCAGCTCCTCCAGTCCCTGTCAGTGTGCATGGGACAATAGTTTGAGGGATTAAGTGAGAGACAAAAAGAAAAACTTTGTGATCTGTGCTAGGCAAATCCCATAGGTACATCTCCTGAATAGCAGGGATTTTCAAAGGCCACCTCGGGTGGTCTAACTGCTGAGTCCTGACCCCAGGGAGAGAAAAGTTTAGCAAATATGGGGCAGAGATTGGGGAAGATTCTTCCCTTGCTGAGTGTTCTGCTTTAAAAATGACCTTTTCTTTCTCCAGAGACACAGGCCTTTTGTGTGCTGATGCTCAGCTGCTCCTCCGAGGGATAAAACCAGATTATGCAGGGTTTGCTCTGGAAAGACTGGAGCTGGGTTCCAGTCTGATAACTCAGACAAAGTTATTAACTGCGGCTCCAGTGTATCCTTGTTGTTTTCTGCCCTCTGTTGTAGTGTCCAAGCAAGGACACTCATCACCCTTTGCTCCTGCCATAGCCTGTGGTCCAGTGAGTACCTCCAGAAGGACTCTGTCAACCCTGCTGATCCCTTCCACTGACTGGAGAGGGAGCCTAATGCAGGTGTTTCAGTGAAACTTATAGAATCCAGATGTAAATCCAGTGGCAAGTCCCTCAGGATTAGACATGTCTGGAAATGAACATTATTGGGCTGATAAGATTTCTGAGCATTTTTTCCACAGGAAACCCACTGATTTTCATCTCCGGGTTTGGCATGCAAGCTCCCTAAGGCTCCTGGAGAGGCATACCTTGGATTGCCTGTGACAAGATATGAACAGGACAGCTCAAGCTGACATGAAGGGCCAGGCTGGGATGGCGGTTAGGAAGGAAAAAACACTCTATCCTTTACTGTTGACTTTGAAAATGTGTTCAGGAAAGGATTACAATGTCAAGATTGCAATACTGGTTGCGTAAGGATCGCTGTTTGGAGGCAGTCGGTTTTTGGAGAAAAGGCTGAGAGAAGAGGCCATTCACTTCATTCCTGCAGATACACCAAATAAAAAGGGATCAGCTAAACCACAGCCAAGCCCCTCTTCGCTTTTGCAACCGTTCATTTTTTCCATCAGAGCTCAGACCACGGAGCTAAAATCTAGTAATGAAAACCTCCCTTGCAGCCCATGGCTTTGCAGTGCCCTAGACCAGGATGAGACGGAAGTGACATGGAGCTGATCCCCAGTTCTCCAAATTGCAGCAGGACAGACTTGGTCTGAGCTTCAATCTTCACACAGATGAAACTGCTGCAGTGGGACTGGTTCCCAGGCTGATGTTTTTCATCTCTCAGTTACTGAGAGCCTGAGAGGAAGCAGAGAAACATTATCAATTCCCTCTGCTCCAGGCCATCAGTCTTTCTCTGCTGGCATACCTGACAACTTGAAAATGATCAGGTAGCAGTTGCTTTTTGATTTCTTCTCTTATCTCTAATCCACTGTCTCATGAAATGGCATGTTAATGCTTTAAGGACATCCTAGCCAGGGGAGTGTGTTTTCCCCTCTAGCCAGCAGGTAGAGCCAGCAAGCCTTGCATCGTGTCACAGGTTAACAGCAATTTCACAGAAACCTGGATAAACAGATCACTTCCTCTCTCCCTTCCTTCCCCAGAGAAAGCATCGAGTCTAACAGTAATCCTAAAAACCTGTGCATGGCATGAAGCATCTCACAGTTGGAAAATACTTGCACAGGTGAACACCTGTAATGAAGATTTCAGCATTTCCTCAGGTGACTGCACAAGTAAGACCAGGGGATGGGAATCTCATTGGATGTAAACCAGCATCCAAACTGTGCTGGCTCTGTGTTTGAGGGGTTTTTTTTAGTAGGAAAGCAGAAAAAAACCCCCAAAAAACCCAACACCTTGCTGCTTTCCACAGGCATGTCCCATACACTGCAAGGGGTGGTGGGCCCAGGAGAGGCTGCTCTGGGCATGTTTGAAGCCACGGTGTTCTTCTTTCTTCTTCTCCACTGCAATCATGACTTTGTGTCATTATCTTCTTTCTTTAGCATTTAAAAGTGGCGTGTCCCAGAATCTCTGTTGGTTCAGGAGCTTCACACAGGCCACCATCTGTGTGCTTCAGTCCCCGTCAGAAGTCACCTGCCTATCTCACAGTCAGGAAATTGGCCTTAAACAATGTGTTTTACAAAAAACATCACTTCAGATTGTATTACACACAGTGTTATATCTAAGAGAAAACCTAAATAATTCTACAGACTATAGTTATATATAAGGAATATATAAAGGATTTTTCTTGATAACATATGTACACAAACATCTTTGGTCATATTTGTGAATCCTTAGACTGTTCCATTTCAGCCTGTGAATAGTTTGCATCATTTCATTTTAATATCATTAATGACGAAAGGTTTAATTTCTTGTTTGAAAAACATTACTGACATTATCATCAATCTTCACTTTTTATATATAACATGTAGTTACTCTTTTTCCCCCAGTGCTTTTAAAAAACCTTTTGAAATTTCTCTCCAGTACAATTTCTAAGCTTTCCCAGCACAGCCATTTACCTCTGATAGGCACAGTTTTTCAGAAAGAGGTCAAGGATGGTGAAAGTTGCTATCACATCACAAGAGTTGATAGTGCTACTTTCCCCTCAATGCTTTCTTTTGCTTGCCTTGCAAGGCCTCTTTCAGTTCCCTTGACCCCGCTGCCCTGCTCCTTTCTACTGATACAAGAGAATTAATAATAGAGCTCCGGTTTTCACCGGAGCTGCACAACCACTGGGACACGGCAGTAAAACACACAAGCAAACGCTCACAACAGCTAACCCCTCCACCTCCTGAAATCCATTTTACTTGATGCCTTTGATCTGGGGCAGGTGGGAAAGAAAGCAAAAGGCCTCTGGGAGAATTATGACCGCAGTGCCTTCCCAGGTGGCACGGCCACTTCCTTGAGACTCGCGGTGCCATTAATGGCTCCTTTGTGCCAGCGTGTATCAGACCACCAAGGCATTTACCCAAAGGCTGTGTGTAGAATAAAAAGTAACATTTTGCTGCTTCTTTCTGAAGGTCAGATTCATTTCAGTCACACAAGAGCTCATGCACAGGCAGATGGGTAATGGCACAGCAGACTGGGGGAAGAAGAGGTTTTCTCATCTCTGTTCTGTGGGAATAGCCATGACTGCTCACAAAAACGTACTTTCCCTCCCCCACCTTAGTTTCCTTAAACCACTGGATAAACCCCCTTTTTATCCACCTTCCAAAATCCACTAGCAAAGAGAAATAGCTCATCTCTTCGCACAATGTCATTGTGTCTTAAAAGGCCAGCACTAAATAAACACCCAGCTCTGCTCATGGACATTTTCTGCTCCTGCAGTTGCAGTTGTGTCTTGCCAGGACTGCCAAAGTTCTGGTTAAATCTTCCCATAATTTGCAGAGATTACACACTAGACAGGTGATATGGGTAGTCCTGTGTCAGTTGTGTGCAGAAGAGGTCACAGAACCATGAAAGTTCCTTCCCAGTCTTGCGAAGAACCTTTAGAAAGCAGAAGTCTCCAAAAGTGGTGGTTTGCATCTAATGGACATAAGGGAGAAACGAGCAGGTTGTACAAGCTCCTTGTGAGTGCTCTGCCCCACCGATGGTGTCAGGCATGAGGAAACTTGAATTGTAGCTGAGCAGGGGATAACCAGATTTGTCCTTAGAAATGGCCTCCCTCTGCTTCTCTGTCCCCCTTGCCCTCTCCTCCTGCTCCTGCCACCTCCTCTCCTCCCCTGGGCCTGGTGCTCATGCACAGGCCACTGGGATGTAGCTGTGCCAATATCATGGAAGAGTGTGGAACCTGTTGTGCAGAACACGTTCAGGAATGCTTTCAAACGACATAGGGGGTGTCCCCAGGCAGAGAGCCTTGCTGAGTGTCCTCAAGCAGAGTGAGAGATGTTCTAAACCAAAGGCAGAAATGTGACTGTCAGGTTAACCTCACCCCTATCCAGCTGCCTTGTTTTGAAGAGAAACATAAGTGCATTATTTCCCCCTTTTTCCTGAGTCTTCAGAAAACCCTTTACAGTGAAGGCTGCAGACCCAAGTGCTGGGTGTCCCAGGCAGTGTTCGAGTGGAATTTCAATTTGCAGCCACAGTGGCTTTGGAAAAGTCATCGTATTTTTGAAACAAAAGGAAGACACAAAAAAGAGAAATATCAAGGGATGGTAATGTATCTCTGTAAGATCTCTTGTGAAAAATTTTCAGTAAAGGTCAGAGAAGTCCATGCAGACTGAATAGAAAAAAAATATGCTTGAACACATGATCATTAGGCTGGCTTGATTTCTCAAATCTCCTGCATCTGTGAGTGAAGTATTGAAATCGGAAATTAAGAGCAATTCCTTTCCCCAGTTACCATTCTTAGACAGCACTGCTCAGTTGTGTAACCCCCTGAAGACATTAAAATGTCTTTTCCTTCCTGTAATAAAAGATTTTCTTTTCCTTTTCTAAAGACATTAATTACAGGGTCACTGACTTTGGCAGATTACTTGCTAAATTGAGTTTCAACCCGCTATCCTATATTTTATTGGGATGACCACCCATCTTGACAGCCACTTGGGTTTGACCTGAGATTATCAGCACTGAAATCACGACTCTTTAAAGGGAGTGGATTAATGGCTGCCTTAAAATGATCTAAGATCGTTGAAGAAAGCCACAAGCACTCACCTTTCTCCAGCTCCTGGCCATAAGGACCAGCTTCTCCTTCAGTCTCAACACCCAACAATCACAGAGCTTCCATGGGGAGTTTAATCTGCTTGGTGATCTGTCTAAAAAAAATAAAAAATAAAAAATTGCAAATGTCTTCTTGTTAGGGTGGTTGTAAGCTGGATCAAAGAGAAGTACTGAAGTTTCCTTAACTGTGATTGTCACCACAAGAAGGTCACAGCAGTAAATGCCTCTCTGGCATCAGCAAGGTCCTGGTGAACTGTGGGAGAACCAGGGATGGGAGAACCAGGAGCCCCGGGAATGGACCATGGGAAAGCACTGGAGAGCTGTGAGCCTCAAATCAGGTCAGTATCTACATTGTACAGAACTCCAAACCAAAGAATGGCACTCATCCCCCATCCACCTGACCCAGGCAGGGGCTCAGAAAGTGCAGCAGAAGGAGCTCAGGTTTGTCTCCTCACACAAACAACGGTAGGTTCATGTGGAAAAGGAAGCTGGTCAGTGAGCTCTAAAGTCTTTCTCATCCCTTGCTTTCACCTCTTGGTCTCTGGTTTTATGTAACACAGATGCAGAGCCATTCACTGGATTGCCATAAACCCCCACTGTTCTACTGAGTCTTTCAAGTATGACCCATTATCTCTCTCTGGGATTTGAAAATTGAGAGATTTTTGTAAAAAACCCCCAAAACCAACAACTTTTCAGCTTGTGTTTTGGAGTTGGTGATAGACAATCTCAAACTTTAGTAGCTATCACAACAAAGTGATTTAATACAGAAACTCAGCCTTTCTGATGCGCGGTGGAAAAAGAAATGGCAGAGATTTTTATTGCCCCACCTGCAGGGAGGAACTGAAACCCCAGGGCTGGTGGAGACAACCCCTAGCTGCAGTTTGGGATCGTCACAGTGTCCTTGCAGAGCCATGGGTCTGGCTGGAGCATTCCTTCATCAACAGGCACCATTTATCACCAAGATGCAGCTGGGTTCCAGCAGCGACAGAAGGAAAACACTGGCAATGTTTTCATTAAAAGGTACAAAAGATTTGCACTGTAGCTGACAGAGGCCATATGTGACCTGCCCAGTGTTCAGCAGGGCTGATAAAGAGCAAAAGGAGTGTCCTGTGAAGGTAAAGCTATACCTCACCTTAATGAACAGCAACTTGAGGTAGGAGGTGGGAGGTGGGAGAGGATGATCAGATTTCCTCTGACCTGGAGTTCAACTTCTTTGGATGCAACCAAGAGTGGCTGAGATAGCAAGGTAGCTCAGCATAAAGGGAGTGAGAAAAGGGGAGACCCTTTTTTTCTTCCTTATTAGAAAAGCTTGGCCTGGGGCTGTTCACAAGCTGCCAACAGCAGCAATGATCTGCATGCAAACCACTGTGTTCTGCATGTCACAGCAAAATCCTACCAGGAGAAGGACCAGGATGAGTACAAAAATATCTCCTGTTTTCACACATGGAAGCATTTTGGAGGTGTGGAGGAGCAAAAGCCACTCACTCCCCCCAGCCAGCCTTGCATGTCCATTTTACACACACGTGAGCAGCCGTGCAGGGGCCATCGCCAAGGCCTTGGCAGACAAATGAAGTCCCCCATCCCCTTGGGCTCTGTCAAGAGCCCAGAGAGGTGCATCTCATCCTCTCATCTTATATCCAGGGCTGTGAGCAGAAATTGAGATGATTTCTTACAGTAAGGAGTCTGCTCTTCTCTAACCTCAGTCAACGTAAAGTGCCCATTTGTTCTGTTCATCTTTTTGCTGCTGTTCCCATCTGCCTGCTGCACACGTCTGCTGCATTCTGCCTGACTTTCCTTAGTTACATGTTTACAGAATGTTTCATATTTGGCACCTTTTATTTCATTCTAGTGTTTTTAGATGCTACTGTGAAATCAATAAAAAAATCTTACTGATGCAGCACAGGGGAGATGGTCTGCACAATCATACCAGGCATAAGAGAAGGAGAAAACAAACCTCAACCTTACTTCATGCTGTTGAAAAACACTTGAATAAATCCAAACATTTCCTCAAAGTTAAACTGGAGGTCAGGGATAGAGGAAGAGACTTGAAGTTGCTTCATTCCCTGTAGGCTTGAGATCAGAGTAAACCACAGCTTACTTGTAACACCAGCCACTGACACAGGGCCAGCTCTGGGGTGGCACTTGGCAATGCTCAAACCAGCCAGACCAGAGGCTGCAATTCCTCTGGCTGAAGGCATTTGAGTGCCAATTCACCTGCCAGTGTCTGGGGCCTGGTTGCAGCAGTGCTGCACAGAAAACACTTAAATGCTTTATCAGTTAGGCACATGAACCACAGAGAGCTAAATGTCCCCACAGTCAAAAGGTTAATATAAATAGTGTATTTTAAAACATTATTTATTGTTTCTTCAAGTAGCAGCCCTTCACAGCCCCGTGGCTCTGTGGCTGGAATATGGTTTCACAGAATTTACGTGGGCACTTGTTGAGGTGCGTGGGGGGAAGGTGTGTGTTTCAGCATTCTGACACCCCCTCCTTGTATATCACTTGTTACTCACCTCACTCCTGCCCCCTGCTCGCCTCCTTCACTGCCCCATCTGTGCAAAGGAGGCTTTGTACAGCTGGCAGGGTCAGTGATTAATTACACAAAGACAAACAGAGTTAATATTCTTCCTGGTAGAACTAATTACTCAAGTGTTTGCTTTTATAAACCTCAGATTGATTGTTTCAGAGACAAATCAGTCTAATTGAAAAGACCGTTTGTTTCCAAGAAAGGAAAAATAACGTTTGTGTGTCATGGGTTTTGGGGGGCTTATTTCCCCCTCCTTTTCAAAAGGAAGGCAGTGAAAGAGTTGGTGCATATTGTTGCACCCTCACTGGACATCAGAGCTACCCCTGTGACTGTGCCCCAGTCATTCCCAGACCATTTCCCCTTTCACACAAGCTGTTATTTCTCTCACCAGTACTTTGTGGAGGATCCTGGGGTGTGAGGTGGAGGGTATGCACATACTGAAAAGCAGTCCCAGCCCAACATGCTCAGGATTTAGCTGAACAAAGGCAGGAAGAGAGCAGGGGCACAGCTTGCTCAACAGCACAAGATACACTCATGTCTTTTGCTTGTACATTCTCTGAATCAATTCATGAAGTGTCTCACGTCTGGGGAACTGAAAACAACTGGCATATCATTTCTGCTCCAATGCACTCAAAACACTTTACAGCCTTTCTGCTGTCCAAGTCTGGTGTGTCACCTCCTACTCTCTCCTCTCCATGGCACCTCAGCATCTCAGGCATTTTGAACTCCTTTGTCTTTTCTTGCAGCCCACCCTCTCTGAGGTCTTCTTTCACTGATGTCTCCTCTGACCTTTTTCATTTGTATTTGTTCCTTTCCAGTAGATTTAAGCACACAGAATTGGATTCATGGAGCAGCTATGGGACAAGCAAGCTGCCCAGGTGCCATAACAGAAAGCACTGACACGTAAGACAAGGTGCAATGGAGAGTTGGCACAAAGTGCCTGACTGGGCCCTTCACCCCTGAGAAACCTGGCCCAAGGGACTGAAGCATGGAACTGGAAAAGTGGTTGCATCCTAGGAGGGACCTTGAGAATTGCTACATCAAGATGTCCAGGAGTGTAGACTGAGGCTGGACATTGATCTCCAGCTCCTGATCCCACTGGAGTACTGACCTGCTCAGCTCATGTCTGCTGCACTGTCACATGGCTTCTTGGGAGTGGAAGAGATGTTCTTGCTGTGCAGTCAGGCTTGTGAGTGAGCAGGATACTTGCAGGCCATTCAGTTCAGGTTACTATTAACCAGGGAACTATGCTGGCCATGATAATGCAGGAGGCAGATGGAATTCTGTGCACTTTGTCACATGAAGCAACAGACCAGTTCCTATTTTTGGCTCCAAAACTCTCTCAGCAGAGTTGAATCCCATCAGTCAGAACCCCAAACAGAACCCCTGCTGCCTGTTGCCTGAGTGAGGCTGCAGGACATGACAGCCACCTTCCATCCTGGCTAGAAGTAATCAATCTTAAATTACCTGTGCTTAGCGATAACTGAGAAAAGAGAAAGCCACTTCCCAAGCATGCAGCTGCACAGAGGCTGGGACACTGAGGGACAGGAGGCATTTCCAAAGGAAGGGGATGTAGTATGAGGGCAGGAGGTTGATCTGAGAGTGAAGGGGCAGAGCAGCCCCAGGAGCTCTCAGAGGAGACATGAGAGAAGCAGCAGAGACTTCCAGGAAAGAGTTAGCAGCATTATCCTGAGGGAGAAACAGTGGAGGCTTTGCAGGCAGAAGGAGGCTTAGAACCATGTACAAAAACCATCTCCTGCTGCTAGTTTTCAACTGCTTGTTTTCAGCTGTGCTTGGGAAAATACAGCAATAGGGTTATTCTTCATAAATAAACACAAATAGCATCTGCTGCTTCGCCAGTGAAAATAACACTGCAGGCATTTTGCTAACGAGCCATGTCTGAGAGGAACAGAAATATCACTGCTGAATTAAGCTGAGAAAGAAGTGGAGGGAAAACCCCAATAAAGCAAGTCTGGCCCAATTGCTCTCTGGCATTTTTGAGTCTAAAGAGAAGATTTAATGCAAGTTTCTCCATTCTCCACCACCACCAAAGTCAGGTGAGCATTTTGCACCTCGAAAGAATGCAAACCATGATGCTGACAAACACTTCTTCAGGAATCCCTGCATCAGGCAATTAGCCAGCCTTTTCATTAGGCCATGACAAGGATGATGGCACACTCTTGCCTCCCACACTTTGATTTAGGATAAGAAAGCCCAGCAGCACCCTGTAAATCCCAACACTGTTGACAGCCAAAATCAGGAGCAGCTCATTCCCCTGGGAAAAAGATCTGTGGGAAAGGTGCTGAGCTTTCCTTACCCATATGCTTTCTGTTCTCACTACATCTATTCCTTCACCTGCTTTCTGTTTATCTCTGTCACAAAATTCGTGTGTGAGAGCCCAGAACTGAGAAGAATTTTCCTTTTCCCTTCTCCACTTCCCCTCCCTCAAGAGAAGACACTACAAAGTATTTGAGCATTCTTTTACAAAGGGCTTTTCTCCAGCTCCTGGCCATTCCTTGCTGTCCCTGCCTTTTGTTCTGGATGAATTATATGGTGTCAAGTGTCCTCAGCAGCCATCCCTGCTCCAGTCCAGCACTGCAATGTGCAGGAGCTGCATGGTGGAGAGGGAAGAGTGCAGAGAGAAAGGGAACCACCGGATATTAAAAATTGCTGACCCTTTACAATCATTAATGCTGAGAGAGGATATATTTTTCATGTGGGAGGGCTGGGCAATTTTCACAAAATTGCTGGGCTGTTTGGTGATCAGGCAGAAATTCAACTGCAATAATATGTTCTCCAGTTTCCTGACAGAATACCAGGAGGTTTGGAGGTGAAGCCACAAGGGTTGACACCCTTGATCAAACTTTTCCTGCTATTGGCAGGAGTTGTTGCTGTGAGTGTGATACACCTCGTTATGGAGGTAACCACAATAACTTTCCTCCTTCAATTTCAGGGCTGATTCCACAGAAAGCACCTGCTGGTACTGCTGTAATGGAGAAATGCTGCAGAGCAACAGCCTTTCCCCAGGCTTAGTGGGAGCAGTGAGTGGACATTATCTGGGACATTTGCCCTTTCCCTGTTCCACTTGCTACTATCATTTCTTATTTCTAGTTGCTAATAACAACCACCAGCCTGATAAGCAGTGATTCCTCTCTGTACATTGCAAAGAAAATCAGAGTCTTTTTTTGCAGAGGAGGAAAAGCAAAGGACAGGGAAAGGCAAGGCTTGCCCAGCATCACCCAGCAGACCAGTAGCACATCTCTTGAGGCCTGATTCAGCAACACAACTTAGAGGAAATGCTACCTGACAATAAATGTTTCTTAAGCATGCATGCATATATACATGGGTGACAAGGTAAAAACTGCACATCATATTTGATAACAGTGCTGCACATTGGTATGTGCCAAAATGTCTTCCAGAAGCAGCCCCAATCTTCACTGTCAAACAGACAACATGATCAAGCAACTCATCCTTGTAACCACCTCCCTCTTGTTCTCCTTCTTCCTGCCACCTCAGTGGTTTTATCTCATCATTGAATGTGAAAAGTCAAACCCCAAATCTGAAGAGTTTTCCTAAGCGTTTCACCACAAGAGGCTTGTGGAGATTAACATGCCTGAAAACAACTTTTCAAAAATCAGGCTGAAATGCTCTGGAATTTACTACACAAATACACATCCTTTCTACAGGTACTTTGGTTTGTTTATATGCCATGATTTTTCTCTCTCTCTTTCTGCTGCATTTGTTTTCTGGCATCTCATAATACCATTCCAGAACCTTGTGTTGTGTGCTGAATGCTTTTCTATGAAAATAAAAAGATGGAAACATGGGGGTTTTTTGCTTCAGGAGTGAACAGCAGTTGATAGGAGCACTTTGTGGTCAGATATGGCTACTGTAAATTTTATTGAATTTGAAACAGGCACTGAGAGGCAAATCACTTTGCAGATGTCAGGGCAATTCGATCTGCAAGGAACCTGATCCTATGAGCTTCTGCACTGCGCTGACTTTCAAGCATTATGAAATTTTAAACATCTGAAACAATTTCTAGATGTTAAATGTTCTTGCTTACTTGTAATCACAACCTTGCAGCTCACAGAAAGGATTTGAGTCCAGGTATGCATGGCCTCCGTAAGGATACACGGATGCAAAAGTGTGCATGGCCAAGAGTCCACATAGGCTGGCATTCCCTGCCCAGCAGACCAGGCATTAGGTTTGTGCAAAAGGAAATAAAGGCAGGACAAGGGTTTAATGGTAATTTCCCCAAAAAATTTGGATATTAATTTGTGCAGTCTTAAGAAGAGCAAGCAATTAGGGAAACTTATTCCTGTCTTCCACTGGGTATTGATTATTCTATAGGGAGGAAAGAGACAGACTCTTTTCAGAGGTACAAAACAAGATGAGAGGCAAATGGCACAAGCTGGAAGAAGGGAAATTTTGGTATGATGATAATTAGGAAGAAGTAATTATTAGAGTAGTCAAAAAATGAAAGAGGGCCAAAGAGGCCTTGAAATCTCTATTCTTGGAGCTATTTGATTCAACAGGACCTTGAGTGACTTTTCACAGGGGTTTTGGACCAAAGACTCCAGAGTTCCTTTCCAGCCAAATTACGTTTTGGCAATCTATGGAATACCTGTTTCTGATCTCTCTATCTTGTTGCCTGTTTTGACCAAACAGGCAAAGATCAGCCACTCAGCCTAGGTTTAGCTGCTCTGCCCAATTCAGACACAGAAATAATGTTCAGATCAGAATGCCACCAGTGAGGACAGACAGATCCCTACTGGTCACTCTGGTCTCTGCATCCCCAGTGTGCTGCGTGGCCATAGGCATGTCTGGGAATGCTGCTAATGCAACAGATTTCACCCTAGTGAGACAATTTTCCACGTCTGAGATGCTGAGAGGTTTAGCAATGACTGTTTTGAGGTCCTTCTGAGACAACTGCCAAAAGAAAATTATTATTTAGGGTAACCATATTTGCATAATGAAAACTTGGGCATTTTTAACGTCAATGTTTCTCACGATTGCAAAACAGTCCAAATGCCTTTTCTCTGGTCTTCTGAAAATGTCAGCTTTTGATTTGCCTCAACATGTATATATTTCTCAGAGCAAGGACATGGGGGTTTATTTTGCCAAGTGACACTACATTCTGATGAGGTTCATTAATATTGCTGATGGGAAAAAGTCATCTCTGTCCCTGCGGTAAATACCATTATTTTGACATTTGGATTTCAGCCTTCACTAGGGTCAAAGAGAGAAAAAAACTAACTCAAATTCTTAGAGGATGTAAATACTAAAAAAAAAAAAAAAAAAAAAGGTTTTTTTTGTTCATAAATCAGAACAAACCCTGTAGTGCACACCTACACAGCTGCACATTCAGGAAAAGGGAGACTGGCTGGGCCAAGGGCATGAGGTTTAGATTTCCTGGAAAGTACCAAAGGAGCTCTTTAAAAAGCAACAATTTATCTTCACCTGAAAAAAAAACATCCTCACAAATTTCAGGACACAAAACCGGAAGTTTTTCTTTGACCCAGTGAATATCTTCAGAATCTCCTTCACACACATTGAACAAATCCCACTTCAAGCAGAAGATAGGATCAGACTGGAACCGCAGAGAAACAGCTGAGCAAAGGTTAATTTTGGGGGCACTTTCTCATATCTGTTTCTTGCCCACCTCTAACGAGGATGCTGGGTGCACCTTTCTTAGACACCTAATGTCCTGCTCAGCTCACAGTTGCACCTTGAACAAACATTGTTTTGTTACAAGAATTGAACACTGATGATGTTGAAAGCAGTTAACAGGAAAACACTTGCATGAGACAGATTTTCTAAAGGAAGATGCTGAACAATAGGAAAAACTAAGTTTTTTCTCACAAGAACTGTGTCAGAGTGAGAGAACTGCAGTATATCAACTGCAGTTTGCTTTTCACATTCTAATTTTGCATTATTTTCTCTCAGCTTAAAATTTCTGATAAACCAAATTGAAATACTGACATGAAAACCTGGGAGTTTATTACCTCAATGTAGCACTAGCATTCCTTCTCAGGAAGTCAAAATTCAGGAGGTAATAGTTTTAAGCCAGGAAATCTCTTTGCAGGGTAAGATTGAAGTAATTCTAGAGGATTTTTTTTAATAACTTCATAACATGAAAACATCCTGCCATTACGTAGAAAGCAAGACTCTACATCAGTAGTTTATTCCAAGTTATTCTCTTTTGACCTGCTTCCGAGCCAAGCCCCAAATTTAACATTCAGTGCTTGAATCATGCATTACAAGATAAAATGAAGTCCCCAGTGTCCTCCTCCCTGCTCCAGCAATATAAAAATAAAATTATTTCAGGCAGAGAAGTCACGAACAAGCCAAACACAACAGGGCCATAACATGCAGCCTGACATTGTTGGCTCTAAACAAACAAACAATTGCACATTCATTTTGAGAAACATCTGAAGAGCTGCACTACACAGAAAGAAGAGTCCAGGGGCCAATATTCATTCCCAGGCAAGTACATTGGCTTTGGTGGAGTTACTCAATAGGCCTGCAGATCCATTGTGCTTCTCTCACTTGCAGCAGTCTCCAAGCACATCTGAATCACATTCTTCTGCTAACCGTTTCCTCTCCCCCTGTACAAAAGCAGCCCTAACATAAGGAGCAGCAAAAAGATCAGGCTTTGTTATCTTTTCTGACTGCTCCAATATTTCAAGTGCTTTGGGGTCTTGCTAGTTCCCTTGAACAGCAGCCATTTCTTGGTTTATTCGGCATAAATTATACAATTATGTTTGATATCATCACAAGGCATCCGCAAATGAATAGCAGACACCCCTTTGCTCTCAGCCTGTTTAAACAGGATGCTGACAGAGGAAAGAATGTGTAATACAATGACTCCACACTACTTCCAATGGCAAAAGCCCTTTTACACCTGCATAAATAGAGCTGGGCCAGGCTGGTTGTACAGGAATTGTCTCTTTCAGCTGCATGCCCTGCTGTTATACCAGCCATTGTTTTCTTTATGGCTTGGTGTGCTGGCTTGCCTTCCACTGTGAATTCAACCTCTACCTGAGTGGTTACCTTTGTGAAAAGACAAGTGACAATAGAAAATAGCAATATGCTGTAAAGACCTTGCTGGAGCTATACAGTACAGCAAAGAATGAACATGCTGCTGAACCTGACCCTTTGGTTGCCATAGAAGTGAAAAGCAATTTGTTTCAGTTCCTCCACTGTCTCTTGTGAACTTTGCTACAAATTATGGTTCCAGTGTCAATAGATTTCAGATTTTACTGACCACTGTGTGTCTGAGCTCTGGCTGTACATTTCTGTTTATAGTTCAGGTGCAAGCCATGATCTTCAGCTTTTACCCAGGATCACTTTCGAGGCATTCTCCCTCCCCACATCAACTCTCCAGAGAGCTTCAGCAACTCTTCCCCTCTGACAGGGTCTGGCCCAGATGTTGCAAATAGTGATGTGGTGAAGTCTGGGACTGAGATGGACAACCTTGAACACTCAGATGGATCACCTTGGACACTGAGAGTCCTTTCAAGCCTTGCCTAGTTGCTACCAGACTTTCTCATCTCGTCCTTAAATGGGATATGGGTGCATGCTCTTGTTCAAAGGAATGACTGGAGGGAAGCTCTCAAAGAGATAATGAGGAAACAATCTATCTTGGGTATCAGAGGTGCTTCCCCAAACATAGCTATGTCAATAAAAGGTTTTGTTTACAACTTGTCATGAATACACTGAGAAAGGAAAAAAAAAATAGAAGAAACATGAATTATCCGGACAGAGGCATATGGGAGGATGAAATGCCCCATCATCAGCTGTCAGCTGTCATTGGATGATCAGAAGACTTTGATATTTAAAACAGACCTTTAAACCAGATGCAGCGTTAGATTAAAAACTATAAACCTGTTTAATTGTTTGGCATCATGCAAGGAACGGTTTGTTTAATTAGAAGGTATTTGGCAACTTGTTAGATTGTAAAATGTTTGACAATATGCCAGTCAGACCCTCGAAGCGATAACAGCAACATCAGACTCGTACGTGTTGTGCATTTTGTGCCACATGTGTGGTACATTCTTCAATGGAGCCATTCTGAAGTGGAATTTAACGGCTGGGGAAGGTGCTGCTTGAACATTTATTTTCCAAAATAGCACGAGCAAAGTCAGTGAAGGAGTTGTCCAGGCTCAATCCAGGCAGGACACCTCTAGTTTTGGTCCTCAGGCCCTCCCACTCTTATCCTCTACACTGGAGTGCTTGGCCCTGCACGCACTGGGAAGCTCTGGATTTTTTAACTAACCCTTGGTGTGCGACTCAAAGCATCTCACTTAAATCAGGCTTTTAACAGGCACTGTCACATCTACTTGAAAGAGGTGGAGAGACAGAAGACATGAAGATAAAATGCTACTCCTGTAGTGCAGTAGCTTCTCTGTGACTTCAGTGAAGGACAAGACCCCGCAGAACAGGCAGCACGACACCCACCCAGACGGACGGGAGCGAGCCGTCCACACACAGACATTTCTGCTCATGTTATCATGTTTCCTGCACGTGCTTTAAAAAGTGAATATCAAGCGGATACCAGCACAGTTCTTCGCCTTTTCAGTGGGGGAAGCCGATTTCATTGTATTGAACATGGTGATACAAAAATAAACAGATGACAACTCAGTAATTTCGCTGATTGGAAATGTGAAAGGAGCAGGTCTTTTGGGGTTATATCAGGTAACCCAGCTTCCCAGTTAGAGAAGCCTTGTGTATTTTTTTTTCCTGGTCATTCTGTTTGTTCTAGCAGAGAGAGAAATTGTAATTATGAAAAATACATTGACAGAGCTGCTCAAAAAAACATGTTTGAAATAGGCAAATTTGGATCCAGCTTGGTTCAGCAAAACATTTTGATTGCAACAACTACATTTTTGGCATGAGAGGAATAACAATTAATCATTTTTATTTCTTTCCTTTTGTTCTTTAAATGCTAAAATATATGTGTCACTGATAGTGTTTCTGATTTGCTATTTGAACATGAATATACTTCAGTATTACAGTGCGTTAATGTATGCATCCTTCCATGCTTAACATTATGTTTCAGCATTGAATGGAACATATTATCTTGAAGCTGATTCTGAATAAAGACATTTCAAAATATTGGAATTATTTGCAGACTGGAAATTTTGATGTTTAGGTCAGTTTTTATTAAAAGCACATATAAGCAAACCACCTAACTCTTAAAAATGTAAACATCTAGCTCAATTTTGGTTTCTCTTTTATTTGATATCACACAGTTGGGTAATTATTTATTTTTAATATTATTTCCTAACATTGTTAATTTTTTGGTCAGTTAGATAATAAACCTGGGGTATTTGATTTCTGCTCCTGCTCTAGGTTACCTGTTGTGCTGTCAGCAACTCACTTCAGTGTTCTGTGCTTATGTTCTCCACCAGGAAAATCCTACAGTCTGCTGTAGAGACCATGAGAGATGTTACCAGCCAAATATTCCTCCATCCTGCTTTTAAAGACTTACAGAGGCAGAGGCTCCAAATCCAGGCAATCTATCCCCATGGTGTTTTTTCCATCCCCTTAAAAAGCTTTTCCTCCTGTCTAACCCAAACCACCATTACTGCAATTTAAGCCCATTACTTCTTGCCTTATCCCCTGTGGATATGGAGAAGAGTTCATTACCTCCCTCTTTGCAGCAGTCTTTAACATATTTGAAGACTGTTATCATGACTGTCTCACAGTTGTCTTTTTTCTAGACTAAACAATCCAAGTTCTGTCAATCTTTTTCACAGAAGTTCTATTTTCAGTCCTTCTCATAATCTTTATCATTTTCCACTCTTTTCTCTATTTTGCAGCCACCATCACACTGCCCTCTTTCTGCTACTTTCTTGGGTTTTATCTTTGTAATGGGAATAATTTTTCTGCAGGTGCACAGGTACCAGCTGACACAATTCAGACTGTGGTGATGGGGCATTGCTGTTACACCCCAGAAAATAAGAGCAGAATCCCATGAACTACATCACCAGAATTGGGAAATAACATCACCTCAGCCATAGACATCAGGGCTCTACATTAAAATAAGGAGAGGTTAAGTAAGCTGATCATTGGCATGAAAGACTTCTTTTCTTTGTTTTGCTTTGGGGTTTTTTTCTTTCTTTTTTTCTTTTATTTTCAAAGAAGAATTCTAATGAAAAAATGTTAGAATGAGGTCTATAAGCAAAACTTCGCAGGAAGTTGTCTGCCTTTGAAGATATTGGGAGGCATAGTTTTCTTTTCAGGTCAAAATAGTGATTTTTATTTTATTAAAATCAACTGTTTGAAAATCTGAAATTGCTGGGAAAAAAAGAATGCCTGGCAAGTATGCCTAAGTATATGAAAACCACCGACCAGGTCTTTAACTTGTGGTATGCAAGCTATTTCCATCTGTGTCACTAGCAACCAATCCAGCAAAATACTCTGATCTAGTCTCATAAGCAACAATCTTTACCACATCTATTCTATTCCCAAATATACTCCCTGGAATCACCATGAGGTGACAGATCTGACACGCCAGGGGTGACTAACATTTATGGTGTTCCTCTGTACACAAGAACACAAGGTGTCTATTATATAACTCTGGGCTGGTTTTTTCATGCCCTGTAGATCTCTGAATAAATACAACTTAAAAGGGAAGATAATTATTTCAGCACAAGTCTTAGTATGGAGATTTGGAGAAAGGAGGTAAATATTTATTCCTACATTTATTTCTTGGAAAGCTGTCTCTATAAACTGTTCCAGGCTGTAAATTCCTCTCTGAAAGCTAATTTCAGGCATATCTCAGATAGGTTCAGACTGTGCTTTTGTTTCAGATAAGGTATAAATTCTTCTGTGTCTCCTCTAAAGGTCTTCAGTTTTCAAAATTGAGCTACAAGTATCTTGACAAAGAGCTTCTATACCTGATTTTTTTTCTACTTTTCCTTGCTCTGAAATTAGAACAGTGTTTAAGATTATTCTTCCAGCACTGTCTTTTGCTAGCCCCTATTAAACATAGGAAATATAAGAGAAAACAAAACTGAATATTAAAAGAGAACACACAGAATTATGGGCAAATTATCCCAACAGATCTGGTTTAGTGAAATCCAAGTGATTGGGGTCCAGGAGAAACTTGGTTTAAGCCAAGTTGAGCAAGAGATCCCACACAGCAGGTCACTGTGAAAATCTCTGCATTTCCCTGACCCTCTGTGGAGCACACTGACAGCAAAGAAGATTCTGCCCTTTGTATATTTTTGAATAACACTAAAATATTGACTAGTTCACCTTTTCCACCAACTACTGTAGTTCCAAAAAGTCCAGAGCACTAGAGAGCTTAGAGCAGGCTATGGTGAGGTTATGGGCAGTTGCCACCCGTCGTTGTGTCTTCATCCAGACATTGGGCACTCCAGCACAAACCAGGCAGTCACAGGGTACCCAGTCCTTTGGCTAAGCCTCTTGCTTTGCTGGATATGACTCTCTTAAACAGAAGTCTCCCATGTTTAGGCTAAAATTAAAACCTTTTGGAAAAAAGAGCATCACAGGCCTTGGGAAAAAGACAAACAAACAAGCCAACACAGACCTTTAGATCTGTTTTCTGAAGAATCCTGTCATGGATGTTGTGTTCCCTCTCATTACATCATTAGCAATTCTGCCTGGAAATATCCCTTTTCAGCTGGCAGCCTTGTGTTGCATCAAAGCCTCCTGTCTTGAGGTCATCTGAGCTGCAGGTTGACTGAAAAAACTGCTCCTTTCATTTCTGGGTGTAACTGGAAACAGCAATGATAAAAAACAGGATGGATCCTCAAGTTGGCATTTAAACTGTTCCTCCTTTCAGGGATCTACTCTCAAAGATCATCTCTGAGGAGCTTTCTCAATATGGCCAGCTGTTTAGAGAAGGAACTGTGGGAATGTCAATGACATTCATGTTGCTATCATCACGGTTTAACATTCACAAGGGCTTGGGGACCTTTTGCAGATCCCACCCTCTTTGTGAGCACAGAACACATTAAAAGATCATGGTCTCAAAGAGGTTATTATCTAGCTGGCAAAACAAGAAAAAGTCCAACCCTAAATCTACAGAGGAGAAGTGTTGTAATTGTCAGACAGAGGCAGAGGTTTTTTTCTTTGCTATAAAACCAGTGCTGGGAAATACTGTACCTGTTAATGTAGTACTGACTAGGTTACATGCATGGTTTTAACCTTTAGTTTGGACATCTTCAGCTCCTGCAGATCCCTGTGTTTTGCTGGTGGCCAGTATCCAGTGCTTTTTATCAAAGATGATCAATTCAATCAAATGGCAGGTAGAAAGAGAAGTTTCCCTGGCATCACTCATGAGTTCTGCCCTTCTCCTTTGGAGCATTCTTCCCCTCCAGCCAGTGGAGCATCTTACATGAGGAGTGGGGCAATTCAACTGAAGTCAAGGGGAGAGGGCTGGTCATTATCTGTTCACCCATCCCAGTGTCAGAAGAGACATCCTCTTCCTCACAGTTCCTGAAGGGTTTCTGGTAATCAGCAGGACCTTGTGCTTTTCCTCCTGGCATCAGCAACTTTCCCCTTTTATCACATTTGTTGCTGACTCCTTCCAGTCTGCTGCTCCTTGCAGCTGTCTGCCAAAACCAATATTCTCACAGCTGCCAGAGGCAGCTTAGACTGGCACATCATAAAAGGCAGCAAGGGCCACATTTCCAGATTAAAATAAACCCAGCCACTTCAGCGCCTTCTGACAATGTGTTTGACATGCCTGTGCTGTGGCCTCACTCCTTGGCTCTGACAGGACACAGACATGGCCGTGGCAGCTCACGTGGGCACCTTGCTGCCTCTCCATATGCCCAGCAGGAGCGGCCCACAGGATGACACAGTGCTATAAATCCAATCCTGCTCCTCCTTCACACTCTCTTTCCTTGGGATTACCGAGGGCTGTAGTTGAATAGCAGAGCGTTGCCTCTGGTAGAGCTTTCCTCCTAACCCTTCCAGGATTATGTGCATGGACTGTTAATGTATTTATTGCTGCCTTCTGATAGTGGTAGGAATGGACAGAGACCTTGGTCATTACAGTACAATACATCTGATTTTGGAAGGAGGTTATTCTCTGTGTCCATCCACAACTAGTAGCAAAAGGGAAGGACATCTCTACACATTCCCAGCCAGCACTACATCCTTCTTTTCTGAGAAAATAATTATGAAACTGGCACAGCAGCCTGCAATTCTGGAAGACAGGAATTCCCAACCCAGGTGGTCCTTTCCCATTTGCCATTCTAAAGAAAACTTCAGCTCGTGGACGATGTCTAGAGGAAGGAAATTCAGTGCAAAACAAAAAGAGAAAGCCCTGGGCAGAACAGCAGAAACAGTGCCTGAACTTTCTTCTTTGGGTGAAAAATATTCTCACAGGCTTTGAAGGCATAAGGCCTCTTTGCTTTTTTACTTCAGTCAGTAAAGTCATTTGAAATGCTCTGGGGGAAGATCCCAGGGCATGTGTTTATGGGTCACTGAGGGTGAAAACTCAACCTCAGTCGTAGGGTAGAAATCAGTGTTTACTAAAAACTCATCTTGCAAGGAAATGAGCTCCCACACACCCCTTAACCTGCTAAAAGAATAGGGGCACGTGGTGTCCCTTCCAAGGACCAGCAGTAGTCTTGGGGTCTGTCTTTTACCTCTTTCTACTTCTGACACCTCGAAGCAGGCAGAGTGTTTTGGGGCAAGTGCCATACTGCCCTCCTGCTGGTTTTCCTGGATTCCTACCTCACTGCTGTTCTCCTCATTGTCATACTACCAGTGGGTTGATAGGTTTGCAGCATCCCTCCCTGCCTCCTCCCTTCACTCCACGTGAGGATGCTTTAGACACAGAGGATGGTTTGAAGGACCAGTGAAACTTTACAGCCACCAAGAAGTATTTTTCCAACCTGTAGATTGCTGCCATCAAAAGGCTGACATCAGTGCTGCTCTGGAAACTAAAATCAATCAAAAAAAATCTTCCTTGATCCAAGGAAATTAAAGACTGCACCATGTCTGGAGCAAGAAGTTGCTTTTTAATATAGCAATGCTGTTTAATTATATTTAAGGACATTTCTATCAGCTGCATCTAGTGGATCTAATCAAGTACTTGTCTCCCTCATTCCGCCTCTCCCTAGACCTCTTAATTTTTGGAAAAATCTTTGGAGATTTGTGTTCCCTGCCTCTTCTGAGGGTGGGAAACATACCTTGTGCTAACTAGCTTATCCATTCATAGCATCTTTATAAACTGATGGTGGGAATGACTCAAGTATTTTAGTGGAGTTAAAGTGGTGCAAACTTCCTTATCACATGCATCTTCCTTACTCAGAGCCATACAGATTCCTCAGATTTTAACACAGCTGTAAAACCAATGAGATGGGTCTCTATCTAGAGGTGTCTATATCTCTATATTGAACATGGAAATAGATCAAACATTGTTTAGATTGGATGTCTAAATTTTGCATGGGTAAAGTCAGTGCCAGTGTGAAACAAAAGGCTCTCATAAATGTTGGCTGTGAAAGCCAAGAATATTATGGCTTTCAATCTATCAGCTGTCACATGTATGCTTCATTAACAAACAATTTTCTACTCTTTTATTTTTTTTAACTTCTTGGAGCTGTTTCTTAATATGTGAGTCAAAAATTTTCCCATGAGAAGTCAGGATGTCATCTCATTCAAAAATCTTCCCTACAAAATGGTTGATTTTTAGAGGTTTTTTTCCTTGCCAGAAGAATGAAGATAAAATACTTCTCATCAGTGTTGCAGTCTGTATCAGCCAACATGTTCCTCATGGAATACGCAGCTCTGAGTTTGTCATGACCTTGTCTTCTCCTCATCTGAACATTATCTCCCAAATAAATTTGGAAGGCAAGCAGTTAGTCAAAATGGCACGTCTGGGTTCCTTATCTAGCCAGTACGGTGAGCAAAGTATCTCCAGACGTGCAGTGGTCTGCTGTACCTGAGCTGTGGTGCTCAGAATGGAAGGACTTCCACTCGAGACTGGCTCATCCCTCTCTTTCACTCATTTTAGAAGACATTTTACACAATTACAGCTATAAGAAATGAATCTGAGCCTCCTGTGACAGAAGTGTCCCAGTGTCTCATTTGGATGAGAAATAATTGAAATCTGATAACTCCTTTTATTCTGCTGAAGGAAACGTTGGTACTCTCCTCTTCTGTTCTGACGTGGGATAAAACAAGTATGTGAATTTCCCATGAGTCAGATTTTTTTTTTCCCCATCCATTGCTATTTTTTATGCTGTGATGCTATATGTGGAGTTGAACAAGAAGGAAAGATTGCCAAAAATATCAGCTCTTCCCAAACAGCGTGACAGATACAATATATGCAATACAGATGGAAACCGGCACAGCGTGGACACTTTTATAGCATGAAGATTCTCAGCACTGTCAAAAGCAGAGTGAAAAAACAATAGGGCTGACTTTCCTCCCATCTGTCCTGGTGTAAATCAGATATAAATCCAGGAGAGCCGCACCTCTATAAAACCAAGAAGTGAGATGAACTAAGAACTGGACCCATCTGACCTTCTAATCCCTGCAATAATTCAAGTTAGCGCCACATTACAGACGAACTTTTATGAAAAGCAAGAGGAGAAATGGGCTTAAGTTTTATATGGAAATTTGAGGTTTTCATAAATTCCTGTCCTTCCCTTTTTATATTCTTACAGCTTCTGAAACTTAACAAATATAAATTAGAAAACTAGATATTATTTCAGGAGAAAGCTGCACCACCTTCACAACAAAAAATGTAATCTGATCACTGCTGTCCAGGTTCATCCCCAACTCCTGCTTCTCCTTCCCGTCAATACTACAGAAAACTCTTCCTGATCCTCAGCCTTTTACAGTTCTTAAGCTACCAAAAGTAAGATGTGAAATTGATACAGGAGCAACATGAAAAGAGATGACTGAGAAGGAGAGGAATAGTTGTCTGCAAAATCATGACTAGTCTGCAGATGATGAAAACAGTATAATTGTTCACAGTCTTTCAACTCAAGAATAGAAAAGAGTAAAACAAACTGAAAAGTTGGAGACAGTTTTTAAAAAAAAAGGGGGGTTCTTCATTCAGCTGTGGAAATGCTTGTCACAGGAACTTGTAGAAAATAAAGGTTTACGACAGCTCAAAAAATAGTTGTGGGAGTAAAAGAAGACCAAATCTGTCATGAAATGTAAAATGCTCAATACAGGGAGTCACCTGAACTGTAAAACACCTGAGCCTGAGGGGTATTCCATGTAAATATACTCTCTTTACCATTATCCAGGCTGTTTGATGTAGGCTGACTTTGAGCAGAGGGATGGACCACTGACCTGCCTCAGTGATTGCTCCTGTGTCCACACTTGGGATGCAGCCTGCTGGGGCAATGCCTGCACTCCTGGTCTGGGATCCGGTATGCCTGCAGAATCCACGTGTTCTTCCAAAAACAACTCTTGACTTGTGTCCATCCCCAGACAAGTCTGGCACTGCTTGCTGCCTACCCAGCAAGCCAGTTGTAGGAGACCTGGCTGAGTCTCAGGTTCACATGGGAGCTTCCTTCCTTTCCTTCTTGATCCTGTCAGTCCCACATTGTGCTCTCAGCTGCAGAGTGTCTCAAAATCCTTTTGACAGCCCTTGAAGGCTGTGGTCCAGAACCCCAGCATTTAATTGTCATGCTATCCGAGCCATTTAAATCATGGATAAAGGAAGAACAAAGTGAAATCTGCTCTCTGAGCCCAGCTGCACATATCATAGAGGGGTTTTACAGCCTAAGCCCAACGGGGCATTACAAACCCTGGTTGAATCAAGAAGCCAGAAGGTATTCTCCACAGGAGAGAGTGCAGTTGTGGTATACAACCCATCTGGATAAATGCAGAAGGAAACAAGGCAGATGAGAAGAAATATGTGGGACATAGCTGGAGGATGAAGGCATAAAAACTGGCCCAAGCAGGATTGCAGCAAATTTTCCAGTAATACAGCATCGTCAAAATGAAATCCTTCTTGAAAGAGAGTAGAGCATAGGATTGGAGAGCTGAGGGTCTGTGCATGCTGGGGGAAAGGCCAGATGACTGACTTTGCAATGCCTGAAATCAGACATCTGTTAAGGATTGTACGTGACAAACTCTTTGCAGAGAGTTAATGAGGTCACTAGAAATGGTTCAACATAATAAATTTAATGAGGCAATAAAAATAATTAGAAATGGCCTGGCTTGTAAGAGTTTGGATCTGAACTTCCTCACAGTTCAGGGCTGTTTGGACTGAAGGCCCTTGGCTCGGCCCATTACAGAAGGAGAAGTGAGGAAGTAAACTGGAATTCATATCTATTCTCTGCCTTTTAGGTGGCTGGGTGTGTTTTCAGGGCAGAGTTTAGCCTGCTGTCATTTATTTTTAAGAAGCACTGAAATCATACTACACGTACAACAGCTTCATTGATTGAATCTGTCTAAAGTAGCAAGTATTTAGATTCTGTGACACTGGAGGCAACAAAATGCTAAACAGGTAGCAGCGAAGAACAATGTGAGGCTAAGAACCATTCAGCCTCAAATCCTCTAAAACTGGGATTTGGCTATGTAAAATGTACACAGTAAAATTCACTGTGTAATTCACTTACTCTTCAGAACTTGCAAATCTATTAGTGTGTAGCCCTTAATTACCATCTTCACTGGCTTGAAAGCTTTTCGGAGTCTGGAATTAGATGACAACACAACTCAGAAGTAGATAAACAATCTCCCACCTGGAACTCTGCTGTGATCTGGTAGCAGCTACCTAAACATGGCTACCTAAAGCCTCATAAGCCATTAATACTAGTCTTAAGCTCAGAAAACTCATTTTAATATGATGATGTGCATTGGTTAAAGAACTTTGCTAGAGTGGTAGTTCAGATTTCCTGAAGGTAACTCGAGAACCTGTATCCACCCCCTGGGACAAATTTTCTGGCCACAAAATTGTTACCACTGCTTTGTTTTTTAACAAGAACCAGGCCCGGTTTGGTAATCTTTGTGTAAAGAAGACTTAACAAACTGTGTCCTGAATGGAGATATGACTTTATAGCATGTTGGCTTTCTACTGTAAAAGAACCTGCGGGGAGGGTGTTGGGTCTCTGCAGGCACACAGAGGGATCTGCCACCCTACACTGCCAGAAGACACTTGAGTGTTTACCCCGAAGGCTTGAATTACATCACAAACAGAAGATGAAATTTTCAATACAAATGAAAACCTGAACCTGAGTTCTAGGTATATAAATTAGATACACTATCATCCTGCATTAATACGTATATAATATTCTACAATGATTATATATGCATTATATATATGTCAGTATAGTAGTTACTTCTTGGAGAACAAAGTGTTCTCTCAAACATGGTACAGCTTAAACTGAAGTTAAATGTATAAATCATGTGCTATTCCCTCACCCGTGTTCTGCTAAAGTCTGTACAACCATGGCAGCCCTTTCTGGTGTTACTGTCTAGGTACCATTACCATACAGGAGTAGGCTGAGAAAAAGATACGTTAAGAAAGAGCAAAAATAATCAAGAGTTTGAAGATGAGCAGGCTGAATTACACACTCCATACTTCAGCCTACTGAAAGTGCCCGTGTTATGCATGTGGCACAGCCTTCACTTAATAATCAATTTCAAACTATTGATCCATTCAGACCATGTGCTTCTTATTTCAGGTATTAACATGACCTGTCTCACCCTGCATCTGGAATGTGGGCTTCCTGGTGTGACTGATTAAGGCTGGGAGGCTTGGGTTCCCAAGGAAAGACAGCTGCTTCCAGGTTTTAGTATGTTTGCTGAAACAATTGGATAAAGAGAAATCATTAACACCTCAGCACAATGGCTTGTGGACCTGCTGTTGCTAAGAAAAAACATAACTAAGGCCAGTGCTGCAAGTCCAAAATGAACTGAAGCCAGTGGGAGCCCTTTCATATCACTGATTTAAAGCTGTGTGTCAAGATCTGAAATCTGCAATGGGGACATCCCCACACTTGTACACAAATGAGATTTTGCTGAAGCAACAACTCTTCACACAGCTGCCTTGCTACCTGTAACTCACTTAACTTCTATTGCTGTCTCCTGTTGTCTGTTTAATCCCACAGCATCAACCCTACCAATATCTGCTCTCACATTCAGGAATACCAATGCCAGCAGGAACAGTGGAATCTACAGAACAATATTGCACTCAAACATGGAGCAGGTAAATGGTGCCATAAGACCTGTGAGCACCAGGGGCAGCAAAGGAAGAGCTCTGTTTGCTCTGTAGGCTGGCAGGACTGTGCCAGTCCCCCATCCATACTGACAGCCTGTGTGTAAGGATTGCTTCCGACCAAAAGGGCACAACTTCAGCAACTCAAGACAATGCTCCACAGATTTAAAACCAAGAACCACCTATCCTGAGCCCAGGAGCCATTGTATCATTGAATGGAGCACTTTTTCTCATGAGTGGAACACATGTTATTTTGTCACATCATTTGTAAATCTCGAGTAATGCTGCAAGATTTTTATCTTAATTTTTTTTTTCATGTTAGGTTTTCGACAAGGTAAATGAAAATACATCTCGCTTGGCTGAGTTACAGAGCGTAACTTCAAGGGCATTCTTTCATTTCCAACCTTCTGTTGCTTTTGACATAAATCTTGGGAGCTGGACTACTTAGAAAGCAGCAGGACACCCCAGTCAACATTTCCTATTCTTTCTTTTCAAAATATTCTTGTTTTCATTATAAGGTACTCTCAGAAAGGGGAAGGTTTTATTAATTTTTTTTTAGCAGTGTTACAAATATGAGAAGATCAAGAGCAAAACCTGTATCAGACAAAATCGTAGCCACTAAAAGTGATCCATTGAGTAGTGCTACATTTTGCATATGTGTGTATTTAACCTCCTTGTTGCTACAGGATTTTTTGTTACTCTTTCTTTCCCCTCTTCCAAGTGCTGATGGAGTTTTAAGATTCCAAGGCTAAGATATTTTAAACTTCAGTATTAACTGTATGTTTCCTTTGGGATATCCTAGGTAAACTAAATGCTGATTTTCTTGGCATACTCTGCTAAGATTTTATTGGTATCAACATTTTCTCTGTGTCAGGTCGCATGGCAGCAAAGTTCTTCCTGAAAGTTCAACAAAACCCACACTAAGAAAAAGGCACTGTCCCCTCATTTTAAGCCATTATAAATTAGGCTCTAGGCAGTGGAAAATTATGGGAATTATTCCAGTGTGTTTATCCGTATGCAAGAATCAAACATGGGAATGTATGGGCCAGAATCCTGGTGATCATAGTGTCAGAAATAAACAAAATTTAGAAGAAATATATCCCTTCTAAATAAATATTTGTATGCACAGAGAGATATGCCTCAGTGTGTGAATATATACACACATCAGACAAAACATGACTGAAAAGAATCAAAACCCTTCAGAAAGGGTATGACAGAGAGATCTGACATGTCACACTTTTATGATGTTCCCAGGCTGCTTTTAACACAGCTGCAATACCAGACTACAAAAGGCAGTTTTGAACATAGTGTCTATTTTGAGCACACGCACTTACACAGAAATGTTGGAAAGTGTGTCTATGAATTTGTGTCTCGTTCCGAGACCTACCTACCCTTCAGTGAGATGTCATACAGGTTCTCACAATTGTTACCACTGAGCTTTCCGGGCCCTCTCTGATTTCTGCAGGCAGTCCTTGGCTTGCTGTGTTTGGTGGGGTTTGTGGTACCACATGTTCCCATGTCGTGCCTCAAATTAAAGGCATAACTAGAAACAAGAACCTATGTGCATGTGGCATGGCGGGCTCAGAAACAGAAAGAAGGAAACCCAACCACTTCTTCTGTTGGGAACTGCCTGTGGGAGGCAAGACTGGGAGATGAATTTAGACATAAATCTGTTCCCAGTTGGGTGGGAATTCTCATATCTTTTATCATTCAGTAAGAACATTTTGCAGCCTGATATTGTTTAAGGGTAATTAGTAGATTTAAAAAACAACAAAAACAATGAAGACAAAAAAAAAAAAGCACTAACCCCCTCAAACCTAATAAAAGCATCTTAGTACTAAAATACAGGTAATTAATGGCAATCCATTTGACTGTGTAAATTATCCCACTTGGAAAAGATTTTGAATTTTGAGGCTGGACCATAAATACTTTATACACAACTCTCTGTATAATCAGCTTTCAGCTGGGGTCTGAGTGAATAACTGATCTGTTCCAGCTCACCTTCCCATCTGCTCAGCTCTGCCAGTGCTGTCTGCCCTAACATCCTGCTCTGCTGTTTCTCTAAAAACATGACCATTCACTACACCCTGTTAGGTCCTTTCAGAAGGCTCAGTCTTTCAAGGATGCCTTCAGTTAACCTGGTAAAGACTCTGCTGAGAGATTATGTAGTCTTTCATTGGAAAGGAGAATTTTTGGAGACCAGACAAGTCTGCCTGTTGGAAATTAATTTACAGCCACTGGTGGAGGAAACGCAAAGGTGTAAATTTGTGACAGGGAAAGGGAAATTTACTATATTTAATTTTGTTTAGTTTAAAGATGATAGTAAGTCATATGTGCTTCTCACTCCTGTGGTCAGTTCTTGGTGGGGAAAGACTTCTTATTGACTGCTCTTTGGGAAAGAGACCTTTCTTATGTAGTGGAAAAATATCTAACAAGTTTCTGTTAGAACAGCAATGGCATCACAATAGAAAAAAACTCATGGAAATTTTCTGGAAAAATGTTTGAAGGACTTTGTAGAAAGAGGTAATAAAGGAATCTTCATAGTCAATGTCCACAATTTATCATGTTGAGAATGAAATCTCATGTGTAAAACAGCCTTGGATAAAAAAAAACCCCACCGTAACAACACCAGTCATCAAGAACTCTCACTGCCCAACCCTAGACTCTTTCACAATGCAAACTGTTCTAGGTTTATTTCCAAGTGTCAAAACCCTGTGCAGGATTGGAAGCTTATGTCTAGATTGCCTCTCACATCAGGACATCTCTCATCCATGACCACAAGTACTCTGAAAGTTTAGGTGTCCCTATGTGCTCATGAATGCTCCCTGGTGCATCATCACTTTGGAAGTTTCTGTTGGAATGGTAGTTGAGGAAATCAAAAGCCTGCACTATTTATGGAGATCATCTGGTCTCACAGTTCACTATGCAATATGGAAACAACATGTAGCTGGATATCAAAGGCCATGACAGCTGCAGAAGGCCACATCTTTTTCCAATATCACTGCTTTGAGGGTGGAAAAATGTGTCCTTTCTGAGCTCTTCTCAATCATTGATTTGACTCAGAGCCTGCAAGGAAGGTCTGGAAATCAAAAGGTATCAGTGAATGGTTTGTGAGTTATTTTGTGAACAGAGTATAGATCATTAAAGCCAAGTTCCCTTCTGTTTCTAATCACTTCACCTATAATTTAATCCCTTTACAGCAAGAGAAAATACAGAATGAGTGAATGGCAGAGTCTTTGGGGTGATGTTCATGAAGAAGAAACAAAGAGCATTTGGTTCCAGTCAGGCCTGGACTAGGCTCAAGGCTGGCTGTGTGGTTGACAAAATACAGGTAGGTCTGAACACAGTTAGCACATTCCTTCGAGTGTAGGGAACACAGTTTAAAATGGTAGGAGCAACACAGATCTGAAGAAATCCAGTGATGTGATTTGACTCACATCAGTCCCTAATTTGCTGTTTCTACATAAGATCATTGGAAAACCCAGTAAAGTTGGCAGTGCACTTTTGTTGCCCATGGCAAAGGAGCCGCACCCCTGACATGCATCATTCAGAGCTCTGCTGTCTTTATACTCTGAGTCCATGTGCTACAAGGGCAAGGCTGGGCAAGTTGAGGAGAAAATAAAGCCAGGCCTGTGGCATCTCCAGAAGGGCCACAACCCTGCCCATGTTTCTGAGCGTAGCCATTTCATGGAAAGAATAACAAAGAGTTATTTATATATCTGGCAGTCCTGATAGTTGCAAAGTGCTCCCCAATTCCATGGCACTGATAATGCAGATCAAAATTTGTTGCAGGTTTTCACTTCTCTTACACCTTGGCAGCTTTGTTCTCCTTAAAGTGATACAAAGAAAATCTGTGTAAGTTGCTGCAGAGTAGGTAGAAGACATGCTGCTCCTTTTGTTTGCTTATTCCTTCATGACTATGCAAAAAAAAAAAAAAAATGTGGAACATGTTACTTTGCAAATTCTTCCCTGAGTAAACACTTGACTGATGCTGAAATATGACTACTTGGCTTCCTAGGCTGTCAATTCTGATTTACCAATTCTGTGCTCTCAGTTCAATTCTCTAAGTAACAGGAACAGCTATAAAGGTAGTAGCACAAATACAGTTAAACTGAGGGTGGCTTTAGGATGGGATCACATTCCACATACAGTAGTCAGTTGAATTCTTGGTAGATGAATTCTTAAAAAAAAAAGAAAATGGTGTTTGTCCCCCTTTCTTTCTGTAAGAAGAGTGCTGGGAAAAAGAGCTTTCTTCCCATGCACCTCTGTTCTCATCACAGATGTTTGTGCCCTGGTGAATTTTCTTCAGTGCTTTGATAATCTCATTTCCAAAGGCTGCAAAGAGAAGTCTTGCACTTCTCTGAGACTTTCCCACTAACAGATCTCTCTGTTAAGCTATTCTATGTCCCCATAGCTTGCTTTCCTTAATTCCACTGATCCTATCTTCTCAGACTGCGTGAAATCATTTCTTTCAAATAAGATTTTTATTTTACATCATAAATAAGGAGGAGAAGGAGTTGCATGCATGCAGTGTCCCATCTTCTTTCTGTGGGGAGGTTTTTCTGACATATCCAAAGACCATTAATATTGATAACATTATATTTCTATGTGGCATTTCTTAGCCACATTTATGTGCTCTTGGCCACACACCATGTGACTGCGGTGGTGAGTGCAGTATAAGACATAGACAGAGATGGAAGCAGGAGGATTAAGAAAACAAATGTTAAATGGAACTGTAGATGGATCTGACATCCCAACATTTCCTTATCCCTCAGCAGACACATTTATTATTTGTAGATTTCCAGCAGTGTAGAAAATGACTTTTCCAAATTCCATGCACTGAAAGGATAGTTAGACCAACAAGGGGGATCCCAACATAATTTGTTCAGCTCAGGCCTTCAGCTCCAAAACCTCTAAGACATGAATATTTTATGTGTCTACTGTTATGCTTAAGAAACAAAAATGTGTCACTCTCTACCAGCTTCAGGTTAGTCATAAAGGCTGTATTACTGTCATCTAACCTCGAAATGATGAAGTCTCCAATCATTGAAGGGGCACAGTGCTACAGGAGCTGGCAATCCGCCTCAACAGGCTGGATGGGAAACACAGATATCTCTGTTTAGAAGGGCAACTCTTTTGTGTTCAGACATCTTGAGTTTCTTCAGCTTCTAGAAGCCTTGAATTTGAGACTGCTGCAGGATGCCTCTGCAGGTCCTTTTGCTAACCACAGAGTGCTTTGGGTGGGCAATGCTAGCTTAAGCTGGCAAAAGTCTGGAAATTTTGCATAAAACAGAGCAGCTTCAAGAAGGACTTAAATACAGTCAACTGTGGCCCTTTTCCTGACAGCAGAATAGAACTAATCACCATTAGTCACACTTCCAGAACAATTAATACATTTTTCCTTTGCTAAACAAATGCAATTTGCAAGACCAAACCATACAAAAGGGTGGAGGGGTTTTAACACATGCCAGTTGGACTTGGTTTCTGTGTCTCCAGATGGCAGCGAGAACAGAACAAGGCTGCATTTCTCGGCGTGAACAAGAATCTCCATCTGCAGCCTCTGTGTGCCACAAAGCCTGTGACTCATCCAACTGCTTTGTACTGGCTGGGCTACTGCTGGGTTTGTGTAACCATGTCCTCCCAGGACTGGGTTCCCAAGGGCCTCAGTAGGCCCAGATCTGCACAGGGTTAAGTCACAAGAAGGCAGATCTAAGCACACCAGGGACGTTTACCAGCCACTGAGTTCAGGATTCAATTTCTGTCCCTGAAAGCTCATCTGTCCCAAAAGCTGTTGGAATAATGCCCGACTGACTGACTGACCTGCCTGCCCATGTGTTTTATACTCAGACTGCAGAGCGCTTTCCAAAGGTTTGAAACAGTTCACATTCCCAGAAAACTGAATGAATTCATGCCCATCTTTACAGACTGACCACAGATGCCTTTCTCATCTCTTTTCTTCAGCAAGCTCTGCCAGCCTCTCCCATTCCTGTGCAGGTCACTGCAGAAAGGAGACGTCCCCACAGTTTGTATGACCTGTCCCCTCTGAAGGAGAGGCTTCTCTGCAATGGAGAACAACAACAATTTCATACCAGTAGGAGCACCAGATATAGCCAGTGATGTAACAGTCCTAAAACATTTCCTGATACTCCTCTAACACAAGGTATTGAGAGAGTTCATAATCATGACCTTAGGTGAGTGCAAGTCTCTATCCATGCAGGTGCATCACTTCCATGGCTGTTTGGACACTTGTCCCATTTGTATGTTGGTGAACTCTGCTGAAGCCATTCAGTGGAATGAACCAAACATCACCTGATTTTCCAGCTGTACCTTTTTCAAACCTTTGGTCACCCACTCTCTTAACACCCGGATTTTCATTCCTCAGTGAAAAGTGATAGTGTTTTTGTCTGTGCTACTGTAACTTGAATGATCTATGTCTGTAATCCACAGGAATAACTCAGGATTAAATAATACTTTTATTATCAAAACATCTATGACAGGCAAAGACAGAACAAGAGAATTAAATAGGAGTCCAAACCTCTGTCTTTTATCACTAGCTTAGACTTTAGACCTTGTTACCTCCATAGTAAATGGCAATCACCCCATATTGGAAATACATCAATGAAGAGTTTTTAGGTTTGTCTGTTCATGGGAGACACAAGTGGGAGAAACTTGACAGATGTACATTTGTATGTTTGTAATATAGAAATATTGTCAGGTACCACGGAGATAGCAGGCCTAGAAACTATGTGAGTGCTGCCTAATGCCCAGCCTTTCCAAGTGTCAACCAAATACCCTAGTGAAAGGGGTGGACAGATTGGTGTGGCTGTTCTCCCCACTGTCTGCTTAGCTGGTACAGATTAGAAATTCACACTTATTTCCAAACCAAGAAAGGCCAAAGCTTCTTCTGGGTGCTATTGGGAGCCTGCCAGCACACATCACATGGCTTCAGGGTTCAGATGGTGGGGGCTTTACTCTTCTCACCACTACAGAGGAGCATGGTTCCTGTGGGAATTCATACCTTGGTCGGTTTTACAATCTCTGAATGCATAAGACTGAATTTATAAAGTTTTCTTACTGCTGTTTTTTCAGTATAGTGGCTCCCTCTGTGAGAAGGCAGGCAAGCAAGCAGCTCGAACATTAGGAAGTATTGTATTTATTGGGTCCTGCAGTCATCAAGAAGGTGGGAGGCAGAAAAAAGTATCCTCTCAGGAGAGATACAGATTAGACTTTGAGTCAGTCCTGCAGCCAACTGTTTTAAAAGCCCCAGAAGAGGCTTAACTATTTAAAAATGATTTAGCCGGTGAAACTGTGTCATATGAATTACTTGGTGGAATTAAGGAGATGAGAATGATGAGCAAGGAGTGAGGGGCTTTATCAACTCAGCACTAAATGTTCAGCTGAAAGAGGGAGGGCAGGCAAGACAGCTCGTAGATGCCTGTGATTTCCAAGTGATCCGTGAATGTTTATTGGGACGTCATGTCTCTGACCCCGGAATGGGATGTGAGCCAATCTGTATAAAAAGATACTCTTATATTCCTGGCATAGTTTTGTGGTGAACAGAATCTGCTGTATGTATATTTTATGTTTCAGGTTGCAGGGCCCTGTGTGGGAGTTTTATATAATGTCTTTCAATATTTATTTGGTTAAACTTTACAATTATGATCCTTAGAGAAAATGATTCTCAGATGCTGAATCATGCCTGTGTAATTTGACTGAGATTATGCACACAGACAGAGACAATCTCTCTGTCGTACACAGCAGCATCTCTATCATGTATGCTCCTCTAGCCCTTCACTTCTAAATATCTCTGATAATATATTTATCCTCACAGCCACCATATGGGTAAACCAGTGACAGCCTTCCCATGGCAGACTGATGCACAGACACACTGGCAGACAGTGCCTACACTTAAGGGTCTCCCTGGGGTCCTTGTGGTTTGTGAAGACAAACTGGTATGTTCAGAAGGTGTTTAAGCCTTCCAAAGACCTAAACTGCCTGTGGAAGGCAGAAACTTCCAGGAATATGTACTGGTTCCCTGCAGAACCAGTACAGCACAAAAGTTTCAGCAGTTGATGTCAACATATCTAAGTCCAGATAAAGCTAAAGTCACCACTATGAATGATTTTTTCCCCTCAGACTTCCTTTCCTCTTTGTCTTCTCTGCAAAGATCCCCATCTACAAGTCTGACAGGTACCAGGGAACACGTGCCTGCTACTGCCTCATTCCAAACAACTTTTCTAGAGCACTTGAAAGGACACATTAAAGTTGTCTTCAGTTTAAAAGAAAAGGTCAAAACTGGAAAGATTAATGTAGGAGAGGGACTGTGCTGGCGAACATGATGAGAACTGAGAAAACACAGCCAGGGGTGGAAGAATAATTTAGCTAAATACCTGCTCTGCTATACTTTACAGTGCAGTGGGAAGAGGGATGTTCTCCAACACGAAGAAGATCCTTTGCTTCTTAATCATTCCAGACCACAGAAACTGGAACAATTTGCTGGTAGAATGATGGCCAAACAGATCCAAGAGTCCTCCACCACTCATGTGGAGATACCAAAAGTATTCCAAACATTATCCCAGCAGGTTGTTCTGCTCCCTGTTGTTTTCTGCAGTTCTAAGCTCATATCATCACAGTTCTGTTCACTGGGAAAAGCCTGTCGTGTTGTGCTTCACCCCACTATCTCTTCCACATGGAGCTCCTTAATACCTGAGCTTTCCACAAATTAAAAATAGGCTGAATTAACAAAAGTCTACTCTTCTGCTTCTTTATCCCATATATAAATATCCCCAGAAGGTTAAAGGAGATTGCTGTGTCATTTTGGGTGCATGAACAATAAAACCGGTCAGAGGTTGAGTGATTAAGCTGTCTGTGGGTTGGGTTTGTTTGGTGGTGGCTGAACCAGCTCGGATGCACAATGAGACAAACGTGAGCCACAGAGGCCACCAAAACTTGAGTGGCTTGGAACAGGCCAGGGCAGGCAAGCATGTGGGTCCAGCCACACCAGCGAGAACAATCGTGTCTTTACTGTTGCCATGCAATCCAAGCAGCCAAAGATCTGTCAGCACAGAAGTTCTCATTAAACCCCAGCGTTTGCCAGTGGTGAGTGGAACCTGGCACTTCCCCGGCAGAGGTATGTGCTCAGACAGTGTGTGCTGCACACACACACACACTCTCTGAGGTTTCTGGGAAGCATCAAGCTGTACAGCCACTCCGTGCAGGCTCTTAACACCAACATCTTTGATTTGCACATGGCTCACTGCTCACTGAAGAACCTTCTGTTCGGTGTGGGCACGGTTAGTCCAGAGCTTCCAGGAAACGCGGAGCTGTGGGCTCCAGAAAGGGTTGGGATTTTCAGGTGCAATGGAGGTATGATCAGTTTATTTCCTCTGAGCACTACACAGTAGCTCTTTGCTCTTCCTGCTGGGTAAGGAAATCCTAGGCAAATATCAAAAATCCTCAGATTCCACCAAAAATTAAGTTCAAGTATAAAATGAGCACATTTCTATGTAAAGACAGATGTGAAGTACTTCAAGCCATTGCACAGATGCTAGGGACAGTCAAAAGAAAAGTTAGGCTCTAATCACTGCCATGCTGTGTTATGTTTCACCTCACATTCCCATGTGGATAGGAGGGAGAAGGAGAAATTAAATTTCCTGAAGTTGAGTTTAGGTCATCAGGAGTCTTCAGGGTTAATGGGAACTGTTATTGCTGGGATGCCAGGGAAAACTATTTCAGAACTATCAGCTCTGCCAAAAAGAGCAAAATGAATCAAACATTTGAGTTCCTGTGTAGGAAGTAAAAATAATTATTCTGTTATTTATTACTGCAAAAAAGGTCTAATTTCAGCCAAACTGTCTGAAAAAAAACCATTCAAATTTGATGCATTTGTGGCTGTAGGAGGATTTGACTTGGATGGTTTAAATGAGTCCCTGTGTGTGTGTGTAAATGTCACAACATGCCAAATAAGCAAGGGTCTGAGGAGTCTGAATACAGCTGCATTTGAACTTTGGGAAAATTCAGATTCATGGCCTGCTTGTATTTTGGCACAACAAACTGAGCCAAAACCTTTACCCAAACACACCCAGGACTGTGAAAAGTTCAATCCTGCATCCAGTCTCTGGTTCCATGTCTATTGCTGCCCTAAGCAAGGATGAAATGGGCTGCATAGGCCTTTTGTGAGTCACAGATGAATCAATATATTTTCTGCTTCAGTTTGGAAGTGCATCTTGTTGCAGCTTGGTAATGAGCTGTCTCTATAGCAGATGTCAAAAGCCAAATTTAAAAAGTTTATTTTCCACCCTAGACTATTTCCTGAGAAAACAAACTCTTTGTGAATATTTAAATCTGCATGGTGACCTGTGTTTCTCCAGTGCCAATGCTTTGTGTGCTATGAGAGAAAACAAGAGCTGATTCCCAATGTCATCTTTTCCTTCCCACGCCTCTGGAAGCCAAGCGTTGTGCTGAGGCAGCATGCTTGGACCTCCAAGGCACTGAGGGAGATCCTCCACTGGAAAAGTCAATCAGGAAGCTGATACTTCAGCTGTTAGCTGAGCTCTTGCACATCCCAGTGCTTAGCTGTGTCTCCACTGGCTGATATACCCTCCTCAGTTTTTCTTGGAGGGCTCTTCTGTGGAAGCACTGTTTTTGCAGGCAGAACACCTCCAGCTGTTGCCAATGGTGGGCTCTCACCTTCTACCAGAGTGTGCTATAAAATAATGATTTCCCCACTAGTTGCAGAACAGTCATACAGAGTAATAGAAAAATCACATTACAGCTATCAAATTCTGCAGAATGGTTCAATAAACATAGGTGACAACCCAATTCCCTGCTACTTCTGTGGAGAGGTCTAAAATAACATATGTAGATCCTCTGGGCATTATCTTCATTCTTTCAAATGAGACTTTGCCACAAAAACATAAAAAAAATAAGCATGAGAGTTACTGTTTTCTCAGTTTTGGAAGATCCCTGGGAATTGGTCCAAGATTGGATCTTACTTAAGAGAAGATTTCTCTAAAGGGAAGTTCCACATGAGATAAGTTCCCTAGGGATGGAAGAGCTCCTGGCCCTTGGCTGCTGCTTTTATGAGATGTATCTGGACTGGCCAGAGCAAGCTGTAAATGAGACGTGATCAGAGCTGGCTTTACAAGGTCCATTTTCCCAGCCTTGGAAGCCTCCAAGGCTGCTCAGTTCAGTGTGAATTCACCTCCTGGAAAACCAGGACTGTCTTGACAATCTGCTCCAGTCCTGCTTGTGCTGATCTTTTGGTTATGTTATGGGTGACCCTTTATAGTGTGTTTAATTACTTTATGGGAATCTGGGAGATCATCCAATCATTCATAGAATGAAATATTGCACTTTGGACTTGGTACCAATACAAGCAACCTTGTACTTTATAAAACTGACTGGGAACTGGTTTCCCACCCCTTTTACTCTTCCAAGAACTACAGCCACCACAATAAAGTAGCAGTAGAATTTATGATCATTTACTGTAAGTGGAAACAAGGCGCTTCTGGTATTCCATCCCTGGTGCTATTTTCCTTAAAGCATCAAGACTCCTAAGGAATGCTTCATGCACAGTCACATGCAAGTATCTACCAGGCCTTTCAAGCTGCTTTGACTTGCCCCCAAAGTAACAAAAATCTCTTTACAGTTGCAAAATATCACACATGTTAGCTCAGATCAAGTCAGACACAAAGGCAACACTGCTGACTCAAGGCCTATAAAGATTCTCAATTATTTTTTTTACTTCTTTACCATCAGCATGTTTCATAAAAGTCACTTCTCATGGTAATACTCTCTCATACATCCAATATAGATCCTGACAAATGCAGAAACCACTTTAAAGCAACCTGGACAATGAGATAAAGGCAAGTGGTCTTTAATTTCAGAAAAAGCTAAGAGAGGGAGATCTTCCCAGCTTGAGTGATGGCTCTGCAATTTAAGACAAACACAGCTCCCAGCTCATCACTCCAGTATATGGACTGTTTTTAAAAGCAGGTCTGTCAACCTGCCCAGAAATCCTTTAGCTGGTGAAAGCAATCTGAAACTGAGATTGTCAAAAGCCAAAAAGGAGTACTTTGCAAAGGCTTCAGGGGTGTTAGGGCTGGGGAGAGGAAGAAAATTCCTAGAAAACCTATCTGGGAAAACAGATTGGCCATTGACTTGAAACAAGAGCTTAATCTACCACAGTCAAACATTAACATGTACTTTCCCAGGGCTGTGGATTGCTGGACAGAGAGTGGCCAAATGAAGGAATTGTAGTCCATGGTCTCATTGTGCATGAAAAGGGATTGAGCACCTAATATGGATGAGCCTGAATTATGTGAGGGAGGCGAACTCCCCAGCTGCAGCTCCTCTTCTCACTGGTATTGCAAATCAGGAACTTCTATCATAAGGACTCAACGCTCCAGAAAAAGTTTGGTTTGGGTGTGAGTAGAAGATGAGGGAAGGGGCCATGACCTCAGAGAGCAACCTTTGGAAAGCACACCAGCATGAACCTTCCCAGCCCCACAGTGCCAGGAAGGATTTTCATTAGTAATTATCCATAAATTAGGAAACTCAGGCACTGAGCAGAGAAGATCCCCAGGTCACAAGGGGATCAGAGGGCAGTATTGGAACTGAAACACAAGGTCCTGACATAAACAATATTATTCAGTGTTTCCCAAAACACTCTCTATGATTCTAGGTGTGGGGAGGCAAGAGGCGTGAGTGAAAACAGAAAAGCCTCTTAAGAGTTCCTTTAGAGACTCATAGTCTCAGATCCTCAGAAACAAGTGGCAGCTTGAATACACCTAAAGCGAAGCACCGAAGGCCCTAACTAATAACTTATGAAAATACTCTTTGAACAAGAGGGCATCATCTATGATGTGACAGACATTGCATGTTTGCTTACATCTATCCCAGAGGTTAACCAGTGTCTGCTACAATACATACACAGTGGGAAATATCTATAATAGATAAGGCAGCATTGGAACCCTGAGCCTGCAGTAGCTCCAAATTGCTGTTTGCCCTCAGGGCTTTCTTTTTATGGGTTTCACCACTTAAAGCATAAAAAGAAGCCCATCATGAAGTGCTACAAAAGCTGCTGTCCAAACTCTTACTGAATGTACATACTCAGTGGGGGAAGAAGGTAGAAGGCTTTTAACTTTTTTTGAAGGAGGCTTAGCTTTCAAAACTTCAGAAAAACTTAAATCATGCTGTCCCTGCAACACATTACTATGGTGTGAACCAATCATTCAAGTTGGTTTCCTCCCTCTGTATCACTGCATTTTTGAAGCCTGCTCTGCTAGTTCTGATATAATTCTTTAGAAATTGTTGTACTCAGCTCCAGAGTTTAACCTGAAAGTGAAATGGAGTAGCCCAAATTGAGTGATTTTCTTTTTTCTCACCAAATGGCCCAAACCACTATGATTTGGTCTGACAAAATCCAATTCTCTCCTTCCCAGTCCCAACTTCTCCTTGTGACTACTGGGGAGAAGAAAAGTCATTCTTTGTGCAGGTCTGGCTCACCTGGAAGAGACCTCATCTTTCCACGGATGATTTGAAAGCAACACGTGTTTAATCCAGGAATGCTGTTTGTTCATGCTCCTTCTATTGTACACAGAGAGAGTTTTTGCTAACAAATCTCTCTGCAAAAGAAAACAAAATCATAGAAACCTGCTCTGACTGTTGTATAGACACAAAGGAACATGTAAATTTTTCTTGGCAAAACTAACCCAAGTCTTCCACATAGTGAAAACAAGAGTCATGACAACATATCAGAGTTCAGAAAAACTCAAAAAAAATTCTTAGACTTCTTGACATAAGTTTTTGCTTTAAAAAGCCTTACTAAGAAACCATGCTAGTAATTATGCATTTGCACTTTATTCTTCATTTAAACACATTTAAAAACCCACCATCAGCAAAAAAAAAAAAAAAAAAAAGCACATGCATTACATTAAATTATCACCAGTGGAATTTTGCATTTGCTTAGAGAGAGCAATCATTTGACTTTAGGGGTTGTAGAGCAAATGAACTGTTGTTACTCTTCCTGTCTCACGAATGGAGCCCTTTGATTGGTTAAGCTTCATTTTGGAAATCAAAGGTCCTTGTAAAATCTCTCTCTAAAAACTCCATCAGCAGAGCCCTTCTCAGTGAATCCTGCAGGTAGAAATACTTATCCTCTTTACCCCTGAAGCAGGATCTGCTACTGTTTGAGGTAAAACAATAAAAGTTACTTGCAGCTTCTACCTAGGACAAATTTTTTCACTTTTCATCCCTTTTTTTTCTGAACCAGAAAAGCTGCTTAGTGAAATAAAAATAAATTTATAATAGTGTTTAAAGAAAAAGCTATTTGAACAGTTCTATAAATTGAATATTCCACTGCATGCTTTCAAAAAACACATTTTTTGCTTTATTTGAAGGCATATTGAAGGCATAACATTCTTTCTCTGAAATGAAAATGTTGGAACACAGCAGAGGAGGCTCAGAAGAGCCTGGATAAAACATCAGCTTTGATTTCTCCCTCCCTCTCAATTCTGAACAAACAAAGCCAGTATTTTCAACAGGGTTAAGTACGCAGAGGCCAGGCCAGGTTGTGAGCAGGCCTAACTTCTCATTCATGCAGCAAGGAGGGAAAAAAAGCATTGTATCCTGAAGCCTTCGAAGTGAAAAAGCACTTCAGGCTTGGACTTTGCACAGCCACCTGCTTCTAACTCAATTTAAGGAAAAAAAGCCGGGTTGACACAATGGTTTTCACTGCAAACACGATCCCCCTAAGAATGGCAAGGACTCACTCTGAGCTCTCTGCACACACCTCAGTGAGTTACTGGAGCTGAAAACCTCTCATATCAGCCATTGCACTTAAGGACTCTTCTCTCACTCAAACAATTCACTGCGTAAAGGTGTGAAACCATCTGCTTTTATTCCTTCGGGAGCTATTGAATTCATTGTCATGACAAAGATTTCTTGCCTACAAGATTCCATGGACTACAAAAGAGGAGGAAAGACAAAAGAGGAGAGGCTATGATTAAAATGGACACACTACCTGAGTTATTACATCTTTCAATCTCTCCTGGTAATTCCTGTCTACTCAAACCCAAAACAATCAGGGGACACCCAGCACGTTCCTCATGACATGATCTGATGATCTCTGGAATATAGTCTTGCCCCATCAGTTGCAGGAAGAAAACAAGCCCAGGATGTGTGGAGAGGAGTCCAAATGAGAGGCAGTCCTGGAGTTCCTGGCTTCTTGAATATTACTTGGATCTTCAGTAGGGCTGGGATAGAGCTGCTTCTATACTTGGATCACTACAGCTTGCTAAGAACTGGCTCTAAGACACATTGCATGACAGGAATCTCCTGAAACATCACCAAACATTCTTAACTAAAAATGAAAGCCAGAAGGGTGTTTTTGTGTCCTTCATCCTCATGTATTCAATTCCACACAGACACTTCAAAATGAAAGGTAAAGGCTGAGATTAGCCCTTAAGTTCCCATTCCTTGAGGAGACTAAACTCTCATAGATACCCAGGTGAGAGATCCCAAAACTTCTGCATCGTCATGAAGATATGTCCACAAGATTAGATGAACCACACCAGGGTGTGGAATATCCTCAGCTCTCTGCCACCCTTAACTCTGTTAATCAAACATAAGTTTGAGTGAATAAAATACACCAGGGAGGCAATGAAGGTAGACAATAATCGGTCTCCATTCAGCTATAGGTCTGTACATGCTGCTGCTCAGCTTCTCCTGTGTCCTTTACCTATGAGAGCAGTGACATCTTTGTGATCAAATCCTGCTTCAGTGATTTATTGTGAGGCTTTCTGACTCACTACCCTACAAAGCCCACAGTGATTCCAAAAGGGTTAAGGGGATCCCTCCTTCCCTCTCCCATAGTCAACACCTCACAGTGCTCACAGACAATTATTTTCCATCCTGTCCTACAGACTGATCTCCCTGTACTTTCACTCCTTGGATCATACCATCCAACAGTGTGATCTCCCTGTCCCTTCACCACATGGATCAGTTCCAACAAAGGTTTTGGACAAGTAGCAAGGGAAAGTGTTTGCTCAATTGCTGCACATATTTAGGATCTCATCTAATTTCTTGGGTTCTGACTTCTGTGCCCTCCAAAATGTCAGGGACTTACACCACTCTATCAGGCACTGGTTGGAATAGAGAGCAGAATACTGGCTCTGACAGAAAGCTCTGGCTAAAGACTATCCTGAAATAAATGGGACCAAAACATTTCTAGCTTCCTCACCTGGCTGAAAGACTCCCCAAAGAATTAGTTTACTACACTACACTCCTTCAATCAGTTTATGCTATGCATTTTATTGAGAGTCCAGGTTTCTTTCTGCCTTCCAGTTTTGTCTTCGTTCTTGTGTTTTTGAGGAGTTTGTTAGACATGAGAAACAGCATCTCAGCACACAAGTGTGTAGGGGTGCCAGACCTGGGAACATCATTAGCAGACTTGTTTAGAGAAAAGGGTTAGTTAACCACAGAACTGCTCTGCTGATAATTTGTTTAACTGCTCCGTGGTCAGAAGTGTGGTCAGGCTCACAGCATCCAGGAGCTGTTAATCACCTGTCAGCGGGCTCTTGCAGCGTCTTCTGCAATTGCAGCCCTTGTTGTGTGAGGCCCTGTCAGCAAGGGAAATGAAAAGAGCAATATTCAAAAAGCTTTCAGGAGAGAGAGAGCAGAGCTGTGGCTGAATCTCATCTGTGGTGTATCTCACCTGGGACAGGATTTAATTTGCTAATAGAAACCCCAAATCTTATGGCAGTAAGGGACTGTGCAATTAATATTTTGCTGAATTTTTAATGAATCCATACAGCCTTTCTTTCTTTTTCTATTAATTCATCCCACCCCTTACAACTTCTGAACACATGGGCCAATAACAACAAAACTGGACATTGGAGAAGTCTCATGCATATTATGTTCCTACATCTCACAAAATAAGGGCAGAAGAGAGGATGCTTAATGGCCCTTCTGGAAGAACACTTTCAGTGCAATTGCAGCTCTTATGGACCTGAGACAACACCTATCGACTGAGAGGAGCGCAAGTGCCCCAATTGCAAAAGACCTCGAGGTCACATCTAATTAGAGACTTCAGAGAATTAAGTGTCAGGACAGAGTCCCAGGCTGGAGGAGCCCCCCATCATCCCTCAGGCAGATGTGCTGAAGAACAGAGCATGCTTTACTGATGCCCAAGCAGTCCTTATCAAGGAGACAGAGTTGAGTCCTTCTCTCCACCCTCAACACTGGAAGACTTCTCAGGGCCAAACCTGCAAATCAGAGAGGGGAGAAACCAGCACTAGCCATGAGAGTTAAGAGTAGGGAGGGGAATGTAGCATCAAGTCTGTGTGAGAGGTGTGTTTTATCCTTTCCTTGAGGAAAGAAGAAAACATGAAAGCTCAAAGCAAATGCATATTTCCAAGAAAAACGCTATGTGATTAAGTGGTATGTTTTGATCACTAGCGGTGGATGTTTCATCATACAGGAAATTACTGTTAAGGGTCACTGTGCACTAATTAAGCTTTATTTGTTCCTAATCACCTCATCACACCCCAGCACGTGCACTGCCTTTACTCTGGCTCTGCACATCCAGTTCTGGGCACACACACAGAAAACTCCTGGAATGACATCCTGTGTGCCATGTGGAGCTCTTTTCCTGCCCACACTGCCTGGAATATGCTGCTTTGGGAACTGCAGGCTCTGCTCCTCACAGGCATCAGAGCACCACCTTGCCTCTGTCACAGCAAGAAATGCCTGGCTCCGCTGCTTTCCACAGCGACCTTTCAGGGCTGTGAGTTGCCAGATGATGTCTGCACATTTTTGAGAGCCCCTGGGAATCCACAGGTTGATTTTGATGGGCTTTAGGCAGGGTCGTTACGCTCCAGCAGCCGGCTAATGCAGACCAGCAATTCCAGCAGGGAATCTCCCTGGCACGGGGGCGTGTTAGTGGAGAGACTGAATCAAAGTTACAATAGATACAAGAATAGATAGATAGGGAGTGACTTTTGGGGGTAATTAGATACACCAGTGATGTGGGATTCAAACCTGTGCTCAGTGTGCACCGGACACCCTCCCTGCCCCTCTGCATGAGGAAATCCTGTTTGGTTTCCACGTGGATGCAGGGGTATCCAGGTTCTGGAGCTGAGGGGCTGAGTGAATATTTATCCAGGCTAGACATCAGCTAAAATACATTGATTGCTCACTCTGCTCTGGATACTCTGGACTTAATTTTTAGAACAGCCAATAGGCAGAGCCATGGGAACCAGATCCAGTCCTGCTCTGCTGGATTTCAAGGCCATGAGGGACTTACAAGGCTCTTGGTTGACCTGCAGCAGAAATGAGCCCATAAACCTCACCCGGAGTTTCCTGCAAGTGGGCCAGGAAGACGTGGGGAATGAGGCTGGGCCTTCAGAGGGGGCTCCTGGCTTTCTTCTGGACTTCCTGCCAGGTACGACTACGGGACCTCTCGGGCCTCAGATGTTTTGCACCACAGTGTGCATATAATATCATCTGGCCTTGCCTTCCTGTGCTGTATCTCGGTTAAGCCCAAATATTTATGCCTATTCAGCACTCAGTTTATCCTAAATGAAAAGGACTATTGCCAGCATGTAAAAGATACACGTAACACTGCGCTGCTAAACCTGGACAGTGGCAGAGCTTTCTGAGACTGCAGAGGAGGGCATATGCCTACGAGTAGGATTTCTGCTTCCTTCCTGCCAAGGGACTCATGTCTATCTTAAAGAGTTTATTGTGGGAAGGAAAAAAATGGTCCATAAACAGAAAATGCAACAAAAGAAAATGCGAAACTAAATCTGACAGGCTTTTCTCATACCACTTCGTTTTGTGGAAAAACAGCATCTGTCCAGTTAAATTAGACCAAAATACTGCGATGTTTCCTAATGAACTGGCAAATACAGATGCCAAAGGGGTGAGAGCTGAAATCTGGAGAGGATATTAGCTTTTTCCCCCCTGATTCGAATATGATCTTTATTATTATTATTTTTGCTTCTTCTTTCCATTTAATTTGGCAATGGTCTTATAGAAGAAGCAAGCTTTTTTGTGTTCTCCCTTCTGTGAACTCAGACTGAACATAGCCAAAATTAACTGCTCCCTGGGAGGTGAAGATACAAGAAAAGGAAACTAATCTTCATTTCCTACCTCCGTCTCCCTGACATTATATCCTTTATTTACAAAACCCTCACATCATCTGCATATAAGAAAGAAAGAAAATAATGTATCAAATTGGAATCTGGAAATATTTATTCACTTACAATGGCATTGCCATAAGAAGTTTGATTTTTTTTATCTACTCCAGATTGCACTGCATGGGAATGGTAACCTCTTTAGCCCACCACTGAATTCTGTGATTCATCAGTGTAACAACAGAATTTCGGAGGGTTTAAAGTATTTCCTTTCTATTCTGACAATACACAGGAAAAAAAAGAGTTGTTTTTAAGCAGGGGCCAAAGAAGGGAGGAAGAAGTTTGCTGGTTGAAGTAAAGAGTCTAGTGAAAAAAGTGAAATAAATAGACTTTGATGGTTTTCAGACATACTGTTTAGAAAGCGTATGTCTATAGAAAGCAAAACAAATACTTAACTAGCATTTAGTTAAAATACTAGTAAGTATCTCTGTTGCACTTAGGTACCCGGGAGGGAGAGATAAGGAATTTTGTAGATTCTGCTGGGAAATGTTCTGACTTCCGATGTGTAACACTTGTGATTTTATAATGCAACTTCTCCTACAGGTTATCTTTCAAATGTAGACAATATTAGTCTGTCCTATTTTTGTTTATGCTGCCGTTAGATATAAAGGTTGTAAAATTGCGTTGATCACAAACGTTGTGTAAAGCACGTGTGCACTTCCATGACACTGTTTATCTTCAGTGTTTGGCCAGTTGAGATAAGAGGGTGGTGTGTCAAACACGTGACATGTGTTATCTCCACACCATGAACACTTTTGTTGCAGGGACATGTTGACACAGCACTTTTGAGTAGATGAAGACAACATGATGGCTCCACTTATGCTAAGGAACAAGATGAGTGTCCTTATGTTAATGTGTGTGTCTCCCCCAGGCCTTTAACACTGTCATCTTGAGCTTGCAGGGTGGAACTGCTCAGAATTCAGCAACAGAAATGTTAAAAAACCCAACACTTTATTTTGGGTATGAGAAGGATTTCATTTTGTTATTGTGGGATTAGAGAGAAAAAGGTAGCCAGTTCTATTATACAGAAAACATGTACCTACATGGGAACTCGCCTTTCGGTTGTTTTTAAAAAGTTTTCTTTTCCTTTGTTAAGAATAAAACCACAGTATTTGAGACTAACAGGCTTGAACACATTTGGAGGGAGAAAAATTAAGAAGTACTGTTCTTAACACCCTTCTTGACCACTAGGACAAACCAGCCTCACTAAACATCACATGGCAAATTCTGTCATTCTTGTATACCCAAAAACTACAATATTTCAGGTCTGTATTCTTGCTTGGGGCACTCTAAGTCCACTCTGCACAACCTACTGACACCCCTCGATGTACAAGGATGTCAGAAAGAACAGAATTTAGCTGATAAACTGCATTTTTGGGAGTGCAGGGAGAAATTTAATCTCCAAGTGAATATTCTTTATGAGCATGTCTGCCCTGTGACATGGAAGAGCAGGGAAGGGCAGGAGCTGGTAGGCATCTGAACTGGAAGTTCAGTGAGCCCTGTGTGAAGGCAGCAGATTAGATCTGGAAGTATGACTGTCATGTCTGTGGGATACCAGAAAATGCCAGACCTCTCAGCTCCAAAGGCAGGACTGAAATAGGCTGATTTCTGGAGGTAACACTACACAAACCAACCTGGTCCAGCTCCTCCCAGGTTCCCTCCCGTACAAACAATTTCAGGGGAGGTGAGATTGCATGACAAATTCAATTAGAGATGCGCCTGAGGGGGAAAGAAGTTGTCAAAACAGATGATTAAAACGTATGCAGTTTGCAGCCAAGGGGAGTAACCAGCATTAAGTCATGCCCACAAGCAAGGGAAAATAAACATGCTAGAAACTACGAGGTAAAGTGGACTCATTTGGTTTTTTTCATTGTGTTCCTTCAGCTTCTCCTTTTCCTCCCCTCCCACTCTCTATAATGCTACTGCTTGGCTACACATTAAACACTTTGACAGTCACACAAAATCATCTAACATTTCCATGGCAGTGAAACACTAAAGCATAAACAGTTTATTTCTTGTGAAATTTGTAAGGAAAACAAACATTTTACAAGGCTCCGGTTCCCTCTGCCTTTTCCTCCCCTGAAGCCCCCAAAATTATTGCCAATGTAAAAGACAAGAGAGAAAACAGACCTTAAGTAAACAGACGCGTGAGTGTTATTTACTATCTGCTGGTTATATGCCAAGGAGATATCAACCAAGCAGACATTAGGAAAATATTTATCCAAGCATTAATATATTCTTTGCACATGACACATTGCACATCATTATTTAGCTGGGCTGATAACACGGAAGCTTTACTAACAGCATATTTCTTCCTGTGCTTAGAAGTCTTTAAAGCATTTTTAAGCCTAGCAGTAAATCACAGTTTGCAGATATATTCTGTATACACATGCAGATTCTGCTTCAGCCCTTCTAATCACATGGTTGAACATCCATATCTGTTCTTGCCTGGAACCTGAATGTCATTTCGGTGATTGAAACAGGAAGGGCAAAACAATCAATGTCTGCCTCATCCTAAATTCCTACTAAAATTCCCTGCATCTCCCTCCACTGCTTAATGAGGGCTCTGATCAGGTAAAGCAGATCAGAAAATACAAGAACTGAGTCAAATCTGGAAAGACTCCTGTACAAATCAAGAAAGACTTTAAAATGTCTAAAGCACTCTATTGTTTCAGGGCTGGGAGGTCATGGGCTCTTGCTGGTAATCTGTCAATATGTCTCTCCTCAGAATAAATCCTAAGAAGTCTTATTTTTGTTCTTATTCTCATATTTTTTTAAACAACTTTGGAAGATGAAAATATCTTCCCCATCTAGGACCCATCTGTCCTAGACAAGGAGATGAACCTCTCGCAGTTCTGACCATTCCTTTGTAATAAATACCAAATCCTAGATGCAGAAATTAAAGCAAACCTGATTGTATTGATTGAAAATGGAACTAAGGGTCACAGAATTAAGAGGCATGGATTTTGTAACTGTTTAGTCAGCATTAAAGGTGTAGGATCCACTGACCAGAGGACACCATGGACTGAACTCTGAGTGGGGGGAAGAAGAGGGTCAAGCACGGATGTGAGTGGATTAGGCAGTGGGAGCCCTTCAGTTTCCTTGCATCAGACCTCAAAACAATCCCACCAGGACTTTGAGCCCTTCATGGTGTTATTTTCAGTAACATGCCTTGGGGAAAGACAAAGGGGTAGACACCAGTGTTCCATAACTCAGCACTGATCTGAAACACTTCTTGATGATGCCATTGAGCCAAACCTTTCTCTAATTATTAACAAAACATTAAAATTCTCCAAACCTTACTATGCCTGTTTTATATGTAAAGCTGGAGCCTGGAGAACTTTAGTGACATGACCAGAGTTGGTGACACCCTCAGGAACAGAAACAGAGTTGTGATTCCTCTCGTCCTGTCTGAACTCCCAGGCCCTCGTCAAAAAGCCTGGACAGTCTTTCAGCTACAGATTTGTGCAGCAATCCACAGGGACTCATAAAGGCTAAAGCTGCCTTTAAAAATGACTTCTTAGGCATGCGAAGGCATAAAGTTAAAACTTTCTGAGATAAGTTGTAACTTATAGCCCCAGCACATGCCTGCCTACTAATCCATCTTTTCAGTGAAAAATGTCACAAGGAATTGCAATCATTCTCTTAAGAGCAGCAAGATCCACAGGCCACTCAGTCCAGCGGCACCGTGCTTTCACTTAGGGATTTGTCATGCTCTCTAACAAAAGGTTGACTTAATAATGTTCAAATAATGTACCATGTTAAGAGGAGAAATAAAGAAGGGAATTGTTAACACAGTGAGATTTCCCACACACTCAAGGGTTTGAAGCCTGGGTCCCGTGACCCCTCTGTGCTATTGGCTGATGACACGTGCAGTCGCTTGCCTCTGGAACCTGGCTTTCCAACTCTTGACTCATAAGGGAAGCTTCAAAAATATCCCAAATCTCTAAGACTACTGAAGTGAGTGAATTGTTCCAATTAGGCTTATGACTCTTGACTTGCAGTTTAGCAATTGCGGTGCTCAGAGAGGGAGGTGGGGGGAAAAAGTCTGCACATTATTTCCCAGTGAAAAACTCTAGAAGAGATAAGAACATTTCAGAAATAACTGATAAGCTACATCCTGCTGGTGTTTGTTTTTATTTATATTAATGGATTGGCTGAGCCGAATCAAGGATTCTGGGTGAGGAATGTCTCCAAGATGAATGGGAAGACAGCACTCATGGGAGTGGTGCTCAGAACGGACTGAAGGTTGCCTACTGATTTAATGGCAAGAGTGAAGTTTTCTTAAGGAGTTGAGGCTTCATCTCAAAATTTCATAGATAGTTTTTGTAAGCCCAGATGGGATTATTATCCTTGAGCTCTTTTGTGGTATCCTTGAGCTCTTTTATCCTCTTAGTCTTTTGTGGTAAAATTCCTACAGCACCTGCCACAAGCCCATAACTTCTGTTTAACAAATTGTAAACAGTCTGGATTGAGAAATTACAAATGACAGATACTACATCTTCCCCAGAAAACATCTTCCATTTCAGCACAACATCAGTAGTCCAGCAAGATTCATAACTTAAACTTGAAATACAGGCAGAGATAAAAATATTCCAGCATGGCTTATCCGGTTTGTTTAGAAAGCCCACTACCATAAACCCTGCTAGTATCTTTCCCAGGCTTAAGCTGACACCAGTTAATTCTGATTCCTACATACCTCTGGGATATACAACTCTAGCCGAACTGGTGGAAAATTGGTTGTTGATGCTCAGGAAATAACCGATTTTCCATCTATTATATCGCGGCCTTACTGAAAGTATTATGCTGCCGATATACAAACCACTGATTACAGTTTTTAGTTAACAAATAGGTTTTGTCCATTGCCCCAGGCGCTGCCTGACAAAGTTGTGCTGAGTTAAGGAGACCGATTTCTTCGGGGGTACTGCCTAAATGGAGCACAGATCTAGAGTATACAACAGTTGCTATTCATCGGGCACTGGGAAAAAAAAGCCTGGCAGCCAGCCAGAAATGTAAAGCAGCTCTGTAAGTTGGCAGAGTAGCTTATAATTACTGCTATTAAAATATACACACACGGATATGCATATATATATATGCATCCACACACACATGTCAGATTTGCTGAGATACAAAATGCTGATGCTAACTTCAGGGCAATATTTCTGTGATGATTTCATCCTGTGATTAAGTATTTCGGAAGGAAGATACAAGATATTAATTAAAGCAGAGGATAAATACCTTCTTAATTAGCTGATGAAATACAATTTGCATGGAAGTGAATCCTTTTTAATAACCGCTGAATGCGCCTGGGGCAATGTTTCAGCACACCCCCAGTTTTACCCTTCTGTCATCTTCAAGGAGTTCTAAATAAATATTTAGAGACTAATTCTGATCTCGCTTAATGTGGTGGAATTACTGTGGTCTGAGAAATCAGAAGGGGAAATCAGGACACCAGATTTTGCTGCTTTTTCTTCCCCCTTCCTCCTGCACAGCAGAATGGAAAGAACCACTCAGACCAATTCAGGGATGAGATATTCTAGGTTTGAACAAAGACTGCAAGAGAGGTGTTACTACAAGGCTTTACTAAACTGACACTATTATCATGTAAATCCTCATGTGGTACTTTTTGCTCACCCTCTAAGTTTTCTGACACCATTAGATATTCCCTGCTTAGACATATGCCAGTCCAGAAACTCTGAAGGATATTATTGTAGCTATGGAATTGTTGTGTGTCTGAAAGATATCCATGTTCATTTGGTTTTTGCTTGGATTTCGTTTTGGTAACATCTTTGCCTCACATAACAGCCTGAGAGGAGTGTTAGTTTAATGGAGATGCTGAATATTTCACTTTAACATCCATGATCAACATGTGGTCCCAAGGACATCTCTTTTCAGCACAGTACTCAAACTCTCTTCTGAAGTTGGCATTATTCATTTCCTTGTGGCCTCCTCTATGTCATTTATCACAAAGGAATCCAAGCATTTCATAAATGATGATGAAAATGGGTTTATTTTCCCAACGTGCTGGTGAGGAGTTAGTTTGGCTGGTGTCACCGCTGCCTTATGGATGGGTAAAGGACAGACAGATGTATTAAATTCTACATTTCTCGCAAGCCTGAGAAATTCAAGCAGCCAGTGATTCAATTTTTTCAGCTGACAGTGCATCCTGCCTTCTTCAGAACTGCCGGATGAGCATCTGGCTGCACTTTCCTCACCCCCTTCTCACACTTGCACCTTACCACACTCTGCATCAGCACGGCCACAACAGGTGTCTCCAGGACTGTAGAGAAGAGAACTGATGCCTGCTTTACAGGAGGCATCCACTGCTTCCCTGGAGCCATCTAGGGAGTACTGGATGTGGACCATGTTCCTGTACTAGGAACTTCCACATTGAACCTCTGACCTGAATATTTTAAAGGTTTTTTTTTCTTTTTCACCTCTTCTTCCATCTAATGCAAGTAGTGCCTGCCACCCAGTAGGGAACAAACCTGTAGTTTTGGAGGACTTTTTGACCTTCCCAGCTGGTGCTTTGCTGGTAGCAGATGCAGACGTGTCCAGATGATAACTTATTTCAATCTGTACAGTGAGACTTTCCTGTGCACTAAGAAAAAGATGAGAGTTTTGGGCTGGAAAGGCCAAAGTACATAATTAACTGAAGGGGTAAAAACTGTCACAGAGAGTGGCTGAATTAACATTTTCAGGGGCATTTGGCTTCATTATTAAAGAGCTAACAAAAGAAATAGAGAGACTGCATGGTCTGCATGGGACAGGCTTTAGCCATCTGAACAAAGGCCAGAAGTGCCAGTTCCATACCTTGTCACCTCAGCCAAGCACTGAATAAAGTGAATTTGTCCCTGAATAAAGTGAGTAAAGGCAGTTTGTCCCTGGGACCTGAGGTCTCTGCTGACAGCTCTTGGGAAGAGCCAGGTATTACAGGCCCTGTTTTAAGGTTGTATATGAGTGAGGTGTGTAAATTGTCTCTTCTTCCTGGTCTTTCCAGAGATCTGCATTTCCTTTATTCTGTTCCCACCACAGAAATTCAGAACAAAAGAGGAACTGGAAATGTCAAATTAGCTGTTCCTTTCATCATGCTGTAACTAGACAGGGGAAGCTTTGGAGCAAGGATAGGTAGGAGGTGGCAAAGGTATTCTCAGGCCATAATGTGCCATCTCCAAACAATGGACCTAAGTTTACGCTTTTCCCTGTACACACATTCTGGGATTATTTTTCTTATTTTCTTTTAGTGTAATAAGATTGATGTGGGCATCCAATGTGTTAGGTTTCAACCCAAAGTTCAACTACATGACAAACAGTTTTATGATGACAAGGCCTGGCCCACCCTAACAATACATCTGGGCTCCTCACCTCACCTGTACTAACCACAGGGTAGGTAAAACTTCAAAGTTTCTGGACTGATATATGTCTAAGCAGGGAATATAATGGTGTCAGAAAACTTAGAGGGTGAGCAAATCCTTTCTCAAGCAATATTGAAGGCACAAACACAACTTCAGCCTTGCCATGCCGACCAAGAGAGGATTCACAGCTGCCTGCTCATTTAAAGAATCCCCCATTGCAGGCATCAAGGCCTCACAGCCAAATTTTCCCTCCATGCTTCCACCCTGGCACTGATATGCTCCCAGTGTAGCAGAAAGCACAGTCTCTCTCTACAGGCAAAACCTCTTCTGCAGCCCAAGTTACACAGGTCAGCCTTTTTACTAGGTTACTAAAGCAGTTCTGGTTGTCTGTTCTGTTTTATTGCATCAGCAATTTCCTTTCAAAAGTCCAGCCTTTTCCCTTGGCTTTTTATTTAATTTTCCAAATAATTTCCACCATGCTATCAGGAGAAACCTCGTGGTGAAGCCACCCGTTTCCTCTCTGGTGCTGCATTCCTCCCTGTCGAGGATAGACAGGTGCTTTCAGATGCACTACAGAGCCACAGAGAGCAGGAAATCTTCTGTCCAGCCCAGAATGAAAATAGGTACATGTCCTGGCATTTGATCCCAACTCCAGAGAATGATTTTGGAAGGGGGAGGGGGATACTCATACTGGCTTTCTAATGAATGTCATCTAAAGAAGGACCTTACACTGACAGCACATTGGGACAACACCACAGGGTTTCTCAGGAAAGATCTACCATGTAAGGGAGGAATATTATTTTTTTGTATGATTTGTTTTAAATTGTGTGGGATAGGAAGGGGGACAAGGCAAGAAATCCTATTCAGAACTAAAGAGTTCAACAAATGATTTCTACAAAGAAAAATGCTATTCTTTTTATGCCAGCACCTTTTAGTTGTAGGACTTAAAAGAGTTTGGGGTTCTTTGTTAACCACTTGGACTGGTGCCCAACAGTTGTTTTCATTTATCCTCCACATTCTCAATTGCTCCCATTGAAGTGAGATAAAGTAGCAGAAAGAAAAATAAACGGGGCTTCTTTCTCCCCTCTTTCCCCAGCCAGAGGGGTCAGCGCTCTGTGTTGTTTGGTGCGGCTCTGAGCGGGTGCCACACAAGCCGTGCAGGGAGAGGCAGGAAGGACAGGCTGCGGTTGTGGCGAGGGGCTCCCAGCGCTCGGCTGCGCCTCCCAGCTCTGCTCCAGCCTTCCTGCACTGCCTTTGCCAAGTCACTTCACCTCCCCGTGCCTCGGTTCCTCATCTGAGAAAGACAATATCGCTTCTTTTTTTCTCATCTTGTAGCTTTTTCTCATCTCTAGCTTTGTGTCTGTAGACAGGAAGATTTTTTAGGCCAGGGTAATTTCTTACTACCTGTTTCTTCCCCTGCCTAAAACAATGGGCCTTTGGTCTGTAAGAACATTTAGGTAAGAGAAAAAATTTAGCTAATAGCAAGAGTACTTGTCCAGATTTGCATGTCCTCTGGGTTTGCCTTACCTTCCTCATGGCCAGAACTGTTGGAACAATTTTAATCACTCTGTGAATATACTTGACAGCTTTGAATCAAACCCAAACCCAAATTGAAAACTGATTTGAATTGTTATTTCTTTTCAAACCCAGAACTGAACCTACACTCTTACTTTGAAGACTATGTGGGACTCAAAAAAACTCCAACCAGCAGAGCAAAACTTTCTTTGTAGCTGGACCAAAACTCAACTGAAAAAAAAGACTGGTTTGAGTCCATTACAGATTTACTTCCTAGATGATTTCAGTTCCCTGTTATTCATCATGTCATGTTAGCTGAAGTTATTAGGAAATACACCATTATTTGTGTAAAAATTAATAGTTTCTGAAAGCTTTAAAGTCCTTGGCATAAATGGTTACTTGGTAGAAACTTGTTATGAAATGTCACGGTCACTTGTAGCCAGTCTTCCATTTAGAAACCTTTGATCACCTAATTGGAGAGAAAGCACAACTAAACCAAGAAACAACCTGTAGGTGGAAAGCACTTACCTGAAACCACCAAAAGAGATAAAAATAACAAAGGTCAACCTAACAGAAATTGTGTTTGGATATTTTTTCCAGCTCAGTTCTGGCTGCTGATGTGACTAAGTTGCTGTGCTTGGACTTGAGTTCCTCTCAGTTTTGGTTAAAAAAAAAAGTAAAAAGGAGCTTGGGATGTTCCAGACAGTGAGGTGAGCAGAGACAATAAAACTTGGAATTTATTCCCTCAATTCAGTAACATTTTTTGACCAAGTCTTGTGATCCAGCCCAAAGTATACATTATGTTTTGTCTTCTGGTTTTCTGAGCTTGACTTTGAAATGAAAAGTCCTGCAAAAAAAATGAAGAATCCAAACATTTTACTTCGCTTTTCATGAGGTGTTGGTGTTACTTACCAGTCAGTCTTATGTATTTCGGTACAGTTTCTTTATGGACTTTGATCTCTGCAACTGCAGACAGCCACTGTCAGAAGCCAAAATCATTACAGAGCATCTCACACATGACACAGGCGTGCAAGCAATGGTGCTCTTCTTGAAACCTTCTGCCTTCTGCTGTTTTCATAGCCCTAAAAACGAGGCTGTGTTGAGTGAACAGGACAGCCTTCTTTTTGACTGGACACAGAGAAAAGGAGGGAGAAGAAACAGGCCTGGGAAAAGCCCAGGTATGCCAAATGCCTGCAATTACCTGCCTCTGCCCTTCCTTTCACCATCTGTGAACAAGTAGTGACGGGTGACTGCAATGACTGGAGCTATTAACCTACAGCTCAGATTAATTAATTCCATTTTAGCTGGAAAAAAATGTTCCCAAACATTCAGGGCTAGGCCAGCAAAACTAAGCAAAAGCAGGAGAAGAGGGAAGAGAGGAAAACTGCCAAAAGTCCTCATATCTTCTTCATTCTTACACCTCCAGGGAACAACTGCAGGCCCAGCCCTATCTGAGCCTTTTGCAGCCACCAGAACAAGCATCTGGATGATGTGACAAGGCACCAGCAGGTCGGGAGCAGTGAAGCAGATGTGTTCCTGTGCAGATTAACTCGTGTCATATTTGAGATTTTTTCCCCTAGATGGGGCTGTAAAACACATTGTCCACCACATAGCAGGTAAAGAGAAGGAGCAGCCTTCTTTTCTACAAGAAACACTTCGTGGACTGCCCTTTGTGAGCACTGTGTTATGGTTTGTTTTGCCATGATAGTAAAGACATACACAGAGTGCATGTGTTCATGGCGTTACAACCCCAGTTCATGTTGCTGTTCCACTGGTGAAAATAGAGAAGACTCAGACTGAAGGTGAATCCCTGCTCTGGTGTTGTTCATGGCTAAGATGGAAAAACGATCAGACAAGATTGTTCGAGACACTGTCTTTGGGAAATAGGTTTGTAGAGGCAGTAACAGCTGTCTGTCTCCTAAGGAAACCACAGACGTTCATGGAATCGTAAAGCCCATCTTCCCTCCACATCCTTCCCTCCCTCTCCATGGCAGCCAAAGCTCTGCTGTGTGCTGGCTGACAGGCCAGATCCAAAGTGCTCTGCATGCAGCCAAGTGACAGAGATAAGGCCAATGATGCTGGAGCAGACGTGTTCTATCTCTCTGGCTTCCATCCTTGTTTGTTTGTTGCCATGACCTGTAAGCTGTTTCCACTCCACTAAGAGACTGTGAGTCACCACAACCCACTGCGTGGGGAAGATAAAGGCACTCTGTGATCAAATGCACCCAAACACCTGATAAAATACCCCCTCCCTCTCACCTCCTCATGGAGGGTCTGCAGGCAGTCCCCTCTGCAGGCGCCTGCTTATGTGGTCATGTTTGAAGCCACCTTCTGTGACAACTTCGTGGAGACAGGCTGGCTTGGACTAAGTCCTCTACAGTAATTCTCTGGTCCTCCCCCTCTTCTGCTTTGAATGCTGAAGATGGGGTCAGTGCCTTGTGAAAATAAGCCAAACCGGATCAGGTGATGATGTAGGATTAGGTGCGGTTCCCCACTGGGTGTCAAATCCCAGCACACCCACTGCTAGCCCATTATATTTTAATGGCAGGAGGATGATAAGTCAACACTTCAAAGAGAGACAGAAGGGCTGTGGAGAGCTTCCTGGATTCCTTTTTAAGGTGAAGAAAGAATCAGCCTTAATTGAAGTCACTTCTTATCTGTTACCATCATTTTTGTTTCATGCAAGTGGGAGGTTAAAATGGACAAGAAGAATAGCACAGAAAGAGTCTGAGAGAGAAAACAGTTTTCCCCTGTTGCTGCATGTCCCCTTTGTGATTTTCTTTCTTTGCCCTGCATGGATAAAATGACACAAACCTGCCAAAACTTGCATAGAGTCAAATTCTTATCTCCACCCTCCACTACCAGAGCCTTGTCCTTCACAGTTTGCCAGACCCCCTGTTCTGCTTTTCATAAAATCATAGAATAATTTAAGTTGGAAAAGATCTTTCAGATCAACAAGTCAAACTGTCCACAGCAGGGAGTAGAAGATGCTCAATGAACGAGCCAGGTGCAAGGAATCTATCCAACTATAGAGTTAAAAATCATGAGATCTGACCTCTTCAGGATCTGCTGCCACCTAGTCAGATGCAATTTGGCATTTATATCATTGTGTTGGAAAACAGACGTCATTTTTGGAGCTTAGGTTGTGCCTCAGGTAATTTTGCAAGGACGTCAGATGAGAAGGAAAAGCATTGGCTTTACCAGTAGCAAAAGTAATAGCAAAAGGGAAGAATTGCAAGGATTTATGTTGCACAAGTCTTTTCTCACAGCCAGAGAGTCTTTAACACTGAGGGAAGAGGCGTATGTCTCGTTGAGTTTGATGGCACAGGAAGCAAAATGAAAAATCAGAGAAGATGGAGCAGCAGTTGTAAAAGTACCTGGTGATAGGTAAATGTTGGCTTCTCCTCACAACTTTTATTGTGGCCTGCTCACACTTGTTCACACAACAAGCTTGTCTCCACTAGGTTTTCACCTCAGGCCAGGTGCCTCATGACACTGAACCCCAAAGAGGAACACGGTGTTTTCTTCCAGTGAAGGCATAGCCTGAACTTCTTTGTTCCCTCCGTGACCTACTACCAGATATAGCAGTCCGGGCAAGAAAAACAAGAGCAAAACACAAAGTAGGCAAGAACCTAATGTCTCTGCCACAGATAACTTCAACCTCATCATTTACTGTGCCAGTAAAGCATGGTTTGTCTTTTCTTCTTCTTTTTTTAAGAAAAGACTTTCATTTAACATCCAGAGCCAGGTTCATGAACTACTCACCCTAAAGGTGACTGTTTCTGTCCTGTCATAAACACAGATGGCGAGATCACACTGCTGTTTCTACTGCACTATGGTTGGCAGAGGCATGGGTTAAGAAATATTTTTAAAGATATTTTTATATCTTTTGTGTCTCCCTCCATCACACATAGAAACCACGTGTGCTCTGCTACTTGGAAGAAATGTGAAAGGTAGGACCTGTAGCTCCCAGGATAAAATATTTTGGTATGAAGAAGAGAAACAGGATGAAAAGGGTCTAGGTAAGGTGGGTTAAGTGTGTCCACATACAGCTCTCACAGAACTAGACAACCTTGGTGAAAACTGAGGCCAGGAAATAAGAAGGTATCACTGACTGCACTTCCAAACTAACATTCAAATAACTGAAGCACCATCTTCAGAAGGGGAGCTGGGTAAAGGAAGAGCCAAAAAAAATGTCAGAAGGTTTTAATTTTAGATTGGTTTTGAAAGGAAATAAAACTTGTGAGCCTGTCCTTATTGTGTCTCTGTACAAGACATGAAATACATGATAGTATTTCCCAATAATCTTTAGGTCCAACCAAATTTAGTACAGATGTGGAAGAATTAAAAAATGCCTATTTCTTGAACAGAGGTCACTGGCAAATCATTCATAGGACTGCACAGATGTTTCCACCTTACCTATTGGAAAATCCAGATTAGTGTGCCACCCTTGAATCACAAATTCATAGGATGTCGTTGAAAGTGATGCTCATGGCACAGTCTGTTTTGAACCAACACAGACTTAGATCACGAAACGAGTTCTCCATAATGTCATGGGTTTGCCCTTAGTGAAGACACCAAAAGGTTGGAGTCAAGTTCCAGATAAATGGAAATGGAAAACACAATGAGTGAAAGCGACACAAAGTGAATCCTTGAGATTAGGGGAGGCAAGCCGTCAAATCCCCTGAACAGAGTGAAACATCCACAGTATGAAAAGTAACATAATTTCATTGCTACTTACTTGTGATACAACTGCATCAGGTTTTGTAATGAAAGAAGGAGTGAGTGCATGCATTCACACACCCAGGTTACACACACTGCTTAGAAACTCTACAGGTCTTACAGACTCTTCCACTTCTAGAAATAAACTGGTAAGAATGAAGCCACTCCTGACCAGGACAGACTGGACACTCTCCACACCTCCTAAACCAAGCTGTTGGTTTGTTCACGTCCCTCTCATAGAGCAGCTCTGACAATGGTTATGGGGGCAGTTCCTTACAGCTGAAGAGACCTGACATTTGTTTTCCAATAACATGTTGATTTGTATGAGATCTATGTGTTAGACCAGGAAAAAGCAATAGGCATGTGCTGCTTGGTGTATTGCAGGTGCTGCGTGGGCAGGATTCATAGTGGCATGGAAGGGACAAAGGAAAATGAAAATGAAAGGGGCAGAGTGTTCCAATATTAAATGATTCCATTTCATGCTGCTGATGCAATCTGAGCAAACCAGCAATTTCCTTTCGGCCTCTGTTTTATGAGCAATCCTATTCAAGCTTAGATAATAAAAGGAACACAGGTGGGTAATTAAGGAGGTGTGAAACACAAACGAGTGGCCAGCTTTCTGCTAGTGCTTTTCGCATGTGCTCTGGAAGGCTCTCCCCATCCAAGTGCTGAGTGATTGACTGACCTCACAGACTGACCTCACAGACTGACCTGGGGACTCATTTTCTTCCAAAACAGAACAAAACTCAAAAGGTTTCTGCAAAACTCTTGCTCTAAAAATCATTGACAAGTTTGCCATTCCAAGAACTGTTTAGGAACAACACTACCTGACTTGCAATCATGCTTTTCATAGATGGCAGCAGAACAGAGAGACAGCCATGCTGGGTCGAACCACAAGTCCATCAGCACAGGATGCACCTGGCAGTGGTCAGCAGTGGATGTTCAGTGAAGAGTGGAATAGGGCAGGTATGGAGTGACTCTTCCCTTTGCACTGCCCCTCAGACCCTCGTTTCCAGACTTAGGGGAGATGTTACATCTTAACCAGCAAGTTTAACAGCCTTCTATGGAGTTCTCCTCCACAACTCAATGGGAATATAACCATCCACACACTGGTAAAGGATAGACCCAGGAACCTTCACTCCAAAAGTACAGATCACTCACTGGAAGTGTAGTAACACCTACAGAGTAACAGCAGGGAAAACCTTGCAGTTACAGGTCAAAGTTCTATCCAGTGTGAGGGCACTTTTTCTGTGGGCCTAAACCATGTACTTAACGTTTTGATTTACCTAACCACATAAATACATGTATTTTTAACACATGCAATATGTTTTAATAAATATATATAAAAACAGATAAAATTCTATAAATATGGTTAATTATATTACATATACTACCAAAATATTGCATATTCACATGGGTGACAGGAGAGTGCTAACTGCTTTTTTAGCTTTGTTGAAAAGACTCACAATGAACAACACATTTAACCCATCTCAGACATCAGTTTTCTTCCATATTAATTTTTCTAATATTCAAATTTTAAAAATTTAGTTTGAAAGTGTTCAGAGTCAACAACAGAAAAGTTTAACTTAGAAAAAGCTACGATGAAATTAACTGAGGACTTTTTCTTGTTCCTGTTAGACAAGTGGCAACATACCCATCTACGCTGTCTTCCTCAAAAAACAACCTTTTAAGACTGACAGAAAATCTTAAGGCGGCCAAATAGAGAGAACATGAACCACTATACTGACTCACAAAAAGAGGTTCTTTGGGCCAGTACACTGCCTTTGCAGCAGCCAGTAGCCAGTGTTCAAACAAGCAGAAAAAGGCAACTACTCTAAAGTTTCCCCTCTGCCTTTCGAGCTCTCAGAAAGCAGCAGTTCATGGTCTTCTTAAGCAAAAGCTGCCTTTAGATACATCACGTTTAACAGCCGGTGCTGAACTTCTTGGCTGCTAACTTGCCCAAACCCTTTTGAAGATGTTTATCCTTGAGAACTGTGTGTACAGCCAGGTGAATGACAGCAGCTGGTTGATAGATCACCCTCCAGCCTCAGTTGCTCGGGTTTTTTCCTCATCCAGTTAAACTCTTGTAGAGTCAGTTGTATGATGCCCATACACACTGCTAGCAAAACATGGAGAACTGCAGTTAAACATCAAGGAGGAGCCTCCCTACTTCTGTAAAGGGCAAGTTTGTTTAATTCTTTTCCTTGGTCTATTTTGGTCCATGTGAAAACAAATCTAATATCACTGGTGCTTGGCTTGCAGCCTACCTAACCATTTCTCATATTCATGGACACCATGGGACAAAAAAAAAAAAGGAAAGGAAAGAAAACCTGACTATTTAGAGAGCTAGCTTCTCAAAATAAAAATAAAATAAAACTCCATATGCAGCTTCCATACGACCTATGGGTCCAAATGCATTTATCTCCTCTTAGTTTCTGCCTGTACAACTGAACTTCTGTGTTGTTCGTATGTTTTACTGGAAATCATGATCCAAACTCTACTTTGTTTTTTCCACTGTTATTTCAGGTTTGATATTTTATTGGGTTGGGTTTTTTTCTGGTGGTTTTTGTTTGTCTTCTTGAAGACTACTTCAGGGTTCAGCAAAGTTTCTAAGCCACAGAAATAAAGCCAGATTGCAAAGCAGGTATCTGGACTTTCCTTCTGGTTGCAGTTTGACTTGCTGACATCCTTTCCTAGGGATAAATTTTGAGGCTAGCTGATCACAGTCAGCTAAAAATTTGCTGTGTGATCTGTCCCTCCTGTCCATGGCTTAGGAGTGATGGGTGTAAATGAGGAAGTCACAGTTGTCTTTAAACCAACCACACCACAGTGATACATCTACAGGAAACACAGCTTCATAGTGCATATCCTTGTTTCCAAGGATAATCATCAGGACTTCTAAAAATGCATGGATGTGTGTGCTTTGGTCTTTCTTCCTAACCCCAGTCCTTGCAAACTGGCACCCCTTCCATCTCTGGAAAGGTCCCTCTTTTAACAAAGTGAGTACAAGAATGTTGTCCTTCTCATCACCTGAAGTGTGGAAAGCTGGGGAATTACAAAGTGACACAAATGACTCCACAGAGAACTATAATCTTGAGATTAAGGTCATTTAGGAAGCCTGATACCAAATATCCAACTTCAACACACTAAACCCAAAATTCCCTACCGACCATCTCTGCTCATAAAAGTGATTTAGATTGGTTGTCCCTCTACATGAGTTCTCTGCTGGCTGTCTGAAACAATTAACAGAGTAAAAAATAGATTGCAATGTTTTTCTTTCCATCCAGGTTTGTGCTTTATATGAGTGAACAGTTAAAACATACATCTTAAAATGTAAAATCCTGGAACCTCAGAAGTCCCTTAGCTGCCAAGTGAAAAGGAAGCACCAAAGCTCATTTTCAGGGAACAGGAACAAAAGTCTTGTCATTCCTGCTGGAGATGCTCAGTTCAGGGTACGAACTGCAAACTGAACTGTTCATATCCTGTGTGACCATCCCAATTGATCTATTAACTCAATGTTTTTAATTTTTCAACGGAAAAAAAAACCAGGGAAAGGATTGAGCTGTTAACTAGATCCAGTTTTATTCCTTCTCTGTTCCCTTAGCTTAATTTTCATGCCATAAAATTGAACCAATTTACCAAACTCTTCTCACTGCAGGCTGATTCCTGGCTGTGCAAATGGCCTTGCTACCTGAGGAGATCTGGGCACCCTTTTATTTCCCAGCTCTTCTGTGCTGCAATGCCATTTTCCAGCTTCTGTCACCAGCTCTAGCTTTCTGCACATGCCTTCCCAAGAACTATCAGTAGCAATTACCTAGGGCTGCAGTCCCAAGGATTCCAGTAGGCCGTGGGAATCCCAGCTTTCTCATAATAACAAAAATGTCTGGGGTACCCCTGATGAACAGAACAGGTTTCTCCATAAAGAAAATTAAAACCTCTTCACACCCTGCATGCGACACATATGGAAGCACATCCAGAATACACAAACACAGGCTCAGAGCAGATCTCACCAGCCATGAGCCCAGAACAAATACAGACACAGCTGAGCACATTTATTGCTACTCCTGGGCTCTCCTTCAGCCTTGCAGGGCAGACACAGGCAATCGACTTTTCCCATGTTCCAGCCCATGTCATGTAGTAAATCCTGCTAAGAACATGGGATCTCTGAGTTCTCTACAGATGTGGAGGTTCACCCAGATCCAGAGCAACATGCAGATTCCCCATGTGCTTGTCCGTGGCTTATACAGCAGTTTAGCAGCCAAATTCATGCTAGGCTAAACTCCTAAAAACATAAATAGACAAGTTGATACATCTGTTAAACCTCAAAGGGCAAACAGCAGAGGCTGTTCTCTCCTCCAGAAGCTGTTGTAAGAAGTGCAGCCTCATGTCTTTTTGGACACAAGGATCCCCTCATATCTGGCACATAGGTTTGCTGACAGGAGGCAGTCCCAAAGTGAGGGACTGCCTTTTGGTGCTGAGCGGAGCACAGGAGGTGGATGGAGGAGACTCAGGCTCAGAGAAGCCCCCGCTGCACCAACACGACTGGCCAGGTGCACAAGCCAGGCCTGGCACAGGCACAGGCAGCCAGCTGGGGCGATTTACACTTTGCCTCTCTTGTTGCTGGTTTACTGTTCAAAGTAGCTGCAAAGAAAACTGTTGTCTAGGCAAGAGCACGAGGGATTTACCTCCTTCTGGAGTAACACAGATGGTGCACACTGTCAAGTGATGTGACTTAACAGCCCCAGGAAAGCTCCAGAGCTTGTGTAGATCCAGGGGAAAGCCTCAGGAGCCTTGGGAACCTGGCAAGATAAAGTGCAAGAGGACGCAGAGTAGTGCAAAGACATAGACATGGTTGTACTCTATTTCCATTCTATTTGAAAACTCAGAGGCTTCCATCACCTAGGGAAGGATATGGAAAAATGTGGGCAGATCCCTAACTTTCGCACAACGTCTCCACCATCATGAAATCTCCAGGGTCTTTATTCTTTGACATATGTCCTGGTAAACACATTTTATCAATTGGCCACTGTAAACAAAGCTGAGTCTTGCTTTGGAGCAAGATAAATGTGAAATGCAAGTTAGGTAGATTCCTGCTAAAATCAGTCAAACCTTATTCCTAGGAGAGATGGGGGAAATGCAGAAAGGAAGATCCTTGTCAGGGCAAAGATGAATTTCTTGCATGTGAATATGTCAGATGCTTGAGAATCCAACCTAGGAACTATCAAGTTTCCAGTCACATCATCAGCGTTTACTCTGGAGTAAAAATTAGTGACTTTTTCCATTAAATTCTATTGATCTATTTCCCTAACAAGAAGCTTCTTCATCTAAATCAGTGGTTTCTTGTGCCTCTGATTGTTTAAGAGGATGTCTTGGGAGCCATTGAAGAGTCACTTAAAACACTACTAGTCCCACCACACATAGACAAGTCATGTTTCCATTTGAAGCCTTGCTGTGTGAATTAAACCTTTAAACACAGAGTGGCCTTTGTTTGCAAAATTAAAATAATATGTCTGTGTATTTTACATGTTCACAGGCTCTTGCAGAAGGATGGCTAAATCACTCCTGAAATGCAAAGGGAACAGTAACTGAGGAAATCATGTACATTTGGTACAGCTTTGTAAATGGGATGCAGGTATATGATACTTTTGTATCAGCAGGTGTAAACAGGGTTTGGATGTTTACCTGAATCCTTACAGGGGGCTCACTCAGGGCCTAAAATCAAACGTGTTTTGTATTCCTGACTCCTTTCCTAAGGGTAACAAATTAGCACTTTTGCCAGCTCAAGTAGCAGAGATTTTTGCTTTGACCTGTGAGGTTGTGGTACATCCTCTGACACCCAGTGATGCCCACAGTGTATTATGAATGTGAAAAGTAAATGACCAGTCAGTCCTGGCAAAAGCAGAGTTCACTGTTTCTGCACTTTATTGTAGGAGGGTGTGTGAGGTACCCCACTGTTTGGAAGCGAGCCTCCTTCCAGAAAATATCCCTGAGCATTTGGGATGAGAAAGCAGCTCAGATGAAATATGGTCCAGGAGACAGTCCTCAAAAACCAGAATACTGATTCCTTACAATGTCCTTCTTTCTGGCAGCATTACCACAATATTTTGGAAAAGAACAATTTTCTGGTTATCCTCAGCTTAATGAGTATCAGGACATAGTCCTGTGCCTATTTTATGCTTTGGGAGAGATACTGATATCACAGCCTTGGAAAACTGACATCACACGAATCAGAAATAATCTCCTCCACTCTCAACCTTATGTCCCAAAATCTCTGAACTGCATTATATTATTTTACTGTCCAAAAATGTTTAAAAGTGTTTCAGGCATTCCACTGAGCAACTAGAAATAGACATTCCTTTCCCAAATCCAACATCTATGTCCCAAATATAGCATAAAAAACAGCAAAGTATTAGAAAAATTAAGGAAAGGAACAAAAAACTGTCTTCTATTCTTCTGGCACTTTATTCTGGAGAAGGATATCTTCAGAAGCCTTCAGATTTGAGAAAGAAACATTTCACATGTTCCTTTCAAAGTACCATATTTTTTTACATTTTTAAAATCCTACATCCTACAAGGTTTTAAGAGTCAGCACTGAAATTAAATTGTGAAGTAAAAACTTCCACTTGTCCCTAAAAACCTTACTTCCCAAATTCTTACACAAAGAAGTTGCTCTTCCAAACCAGAATTAACAATCTCTGAAACTTCCTCTTCTCTGCCTGCTATTACAATGTAAAATCTTGTCTCTTGCAAGCAGATTAGGACACCATTTCTCCAAGGAGAACTGTAGCTCTTCAACACCTCAGAGTCAGTCCCACCCAGAGTATCAACACAGAAAGAGGGTGAATGTTCATGAAATGTCTCACTTTTTCCACTGTGCAGCTTGGATTGTTCTGTGGATTTTCATTAGGCTTCCAAGTTTGGAGAACTTTTTTTATTATTATTATAAACCCTGCTCATGAAGTCGATTTTCTAATCCTTTCATGCCAGACATTTGGCTAAGTTCAAGCATAGAATCAGTTTGATATCTGACACACGGTCTTGTGGGAACCATATCCTGCCACTGACACTGGAATAGATGTTGTCATCAGATAGATCCATTCCTCCTCTATGCTTCTAGCAGAGCTACCTGTTTTTAATAATGATGATATTTGGGGAAAACATCTGTGTTACCTCGCCATGTGACTGGAGTTCAAGAGAACAAGCCACATGCTGCAAACATTTCTTGGAATTGCGAACTACTGTTCTATTCAGCATCCAGCTGGAGGTCGATATTCCCAAATCCTCATGAGTGTAGGTCAGCAAATGCCTGTCTTTCATCAAGAAAATCTGATTCCTGTGTCAACAAGGCCAGGCAGAATTCATGACCATCTCTGGCATCTGTGGTTTCAGACTTCAGATGTCTGAGGCATCTTCAGGTGAATGAGGGGACTAATTAATTAATGACAGAGAACCACCACAGTTGAATGCAGAATTCATTAATTTGACTGATTTTAGCCTATTTAATAATATTCCCAGCAAGCTGTGTAATGAATCTACCGTGTAACTGAGGACAAAAAGGGGTGTCAGCTCATCCCGACATTAACAGAAGCTTAATACTTTGTGAACTGACCATCTCCAGAACAATGACCAGATTATTCAGCTCATTTCATGGAAAGCAACAGCAATCACCATTCTGGGAGAATCCAGAACTGTGCAGCACAGAACTGTACCGCAGCTTGCAAATATCTAATGTCACTGCTATTGAAATTCAGAAATGTTCTGTTTCCTAAATTATGACTCAGGGAAGATCATGCTTTAGCATCTGTCCTATTTCTGATCATCTCTTGGCACTGACTAGAGTTCCACTCAGGCAGCATCTCCATGGAGTTTGTTTTCCTTCTAGTCACGTGCAGAGGAACAAAAGGAACAAAAGGAACTTGGAAGAGTATTATTGTTATTTTTGCATTCTTCTGCAACTCAATCTTCTTCCTATCTCCATAGCTCTTTATAAAACAATGGATTTTCCAGTACACTAGGACTTGCCACTAGCCCAAGGATTTTCACTGCTCCTGGCAGCCCTCTGCATTGGCAGAGTTCCCTCTGCATCCTCGACCTGCTGCTGATTGATCCCTGTAATCCAATCCATTTTCAACAAGCCACTTCATCTCCAATAAAAACAAGGAGCTTTGCTGATTTCTGGTTTCAGCTGCAGCTGTTGGAGCCACAAAGCTAAAAAGAAATATTTTAAGTCTATTTGTAAAAAAATCTACTGGTAAAAATTAAAATGATCCGTTGCTTTTATTCAGTTAAAATCAGAGGGAAAGAAATTACAACTTCTTTTAATGCATTATATCTTCTTTATTATTTTATCCCTGTATATGTCTCTTGGTGTGATCATGATGATCCTTTCAGTAAATAGGTGAAGAAATGTTATGACTGAATTTCCCCAGGGCTTTGGTATATGTAAGGATCAATAGTTTGCATAACATGGGTGCTGAAAACATTTCATAGGCTTTAACTCTTTAATTTAGAAGGGTCTGTTCTAATCTGCCCCTTCTACAAAGCACCAGCCAAATAAAAATCCCACGTCATTCAAGAATCCTTGCACTACAATTACAATTTTTATCTGAATTGAGAGAAAAAGCCCAAAACATTGCATTACTAATCCCCAGACACCAAACTAGAGACAATTCCCAATGCTTTCAGATAGATTATTCAAGTTCTGTAATTACCTGCAAAAATGAAATGCTGCCTTTTATTTTTAGACTTAACTTGACAAACAGCACTTCCAGTTGTGGGCTCTAGTAAAGGGTTTTGATGGTGTGGTTGTTGTAGAGTGAAGCAGTTATTCCATGTAGTTAATAAAAGAAAGTTTAGATAGTTTATAGATCCGATCATCTATTTTGGGAAAATAGATGTTGGCTCAGAGAAGAGCCAGCCCTTTCTCTCCCCTTGTAAAGAATGTTCTCTTGATTCAGACCAACATGGTTCTTCTCATATCTTTTCCATCCTTCTACACCTGCATTTCTGCTATTGACATTTGTGGCTCCACCGGTTTGTCAAAAGTTGCTAACACAAATAAGGACTGTGGTGGGATCTCCCAAAGCAGCAGTCGTACTTTGAAGGCAGCATATTCCACAATCACTTCTAGCACTATAAGTCATAAACAGAAAACTATCAAAGGCTGATCCTTCCTAAAAATAGCAGTACAGAGAAGTCTGCAATGGATAACTGAAAACTATGGAAAAATCTGTTCAAGCTATAAATTTTTCAGAGTTATTGGTGAATTATTTAAGTTCGCTGCAGTAGTTAGTGGCCTTTGGGTAGTGGTTTAGCCATCTTTTTGTTTACAGCTGTTGTCTGCAATAGCAAATTTTACTATGAAGGGCAAGGAGGCAGTAGAAATAGAAAGTATGGGCCAGAGAATTGTGTTGGGAAAACTATGAGAGCCAGCAAGTTTTTTTTCATTGAGCCTTATATGCTACATTTGGCACACTATTGGTTTAATGAAATTTTATTGATTCCAAGGCAAGCTTCCAATGGAAATCTGCCCAGATTCCTGGGGGTCTCTGCTGAGGCTGGAGACCTTCGATGTGCTGATCCTTGGCTGTAGCCTTTCTGTCAAAGGGGGTGTCCTCAGACAGGGAATCAGGAAAGCCCCAAAGAAGCTGCTCTGTAAAATGATCCTTCTCTCAGCACTGCTGCTGCCATTTGCTCAGAAACTAAAGAGATTATAATTTCACACAGCACTCGAGGGACTGGGGAACTTCTGGTATATTAAGAATTAAAAGGAGAATAATTTCTGGTCCTATCTAGCCAAGTATTTGGGGAAAGAAGAAAAAAAAAATGAAATGCTTACAAGCTGAAAAGCCCTGTCCCTCAACATCAGCATAGTTCAGAGAAACAATAACTCAGATTTCAAGTACAAAAAAATATTTGTTTGGGAAAAGGTAAAAAGGTGGAGAGCTGGTCACCCAAAACACAAAAAGGACTATCTCAGACACTGTTCTTGCAAAGAAGAGGATGTTTCCCTATTTGCAGTGAGGAGGAATGGAGCTGTCACTACCGGATACACTACAGCAGGAGAGACAGATATAATATTGCCTACTCAACTTCACAGCCAAGAAGGGCTTTTAAACAATTGGTCAGGTTTTAAGAGGACACCTGTATCAGTAAAATAGTTAGTTTACAGTCTTGAAATACACTCAGTAGATGCCAGCTGTACCCATTCATGAACAAAAATTAAGTAGTAGAGATCTCGGGTTGTCCAGGGAAATTCATCACAAACAGCCATGCACTCCAAAGCCTGCAACTGCTAAACAAGTTCTGTTGTTTTTAAAAAACAAAAGACTCTCGAGGGCCCAGCCTGAGGGGCTGGGGGGTTGTTTTCCATTTGCATATTTGAGATCCACCCAAGATTTAGTTCCTTTTGGATATAAAATGAATGTTTATTGGGTGGGGGAAGGAACTCATCAGGTCACCCTGCCCTCAACTACACAAGATTTCCTCTCTTACATTATATCAAGAATTAATTTCTCTAATTCCCTTCTGAAGCAAGATTAGTGTAATCAGAATGGGAAGAGCAGTGCACAACTGGAATAATGGCAACAACCTTCAATTTAATTGAATATCTTTTCTTTTAAAGAGTTTTAGAATAGGGCACAAGCCTTTGAACAGACACGGCAGCATTGAGGTCTGTAGCTACACAATATAGTTTTATTGTGGCACTCACACTAATTTTCATTTCTCTAATGATACCTCCTCCATGTTGGGCTCAGAGGGATGGACTTCTTTCTGCAGAACTTATGAAGCTTCAAAGGAAAATATGCGTTCAATTTATTGGAGGATTGCAGTTCTCCTAAATTAAATTTTTCTCCTTGTGAAGAGTTTAATCCAATGGGCAGTTAAGGGAGAATTTGCTACTGTGGAGAAAGTCAGCACAGCAACTAGTCATCACTTAACATGTAATTCTCAGTTCAGATGCATTTTGTCATTAGCTGAAACACAAATCAAGGCTTACCTTTGCCCCCTCTTTTTGTAAAAAGAAATGTTTTCATGGGATTTTTCACCCAAGCAGAGCACATTTTCCTGCTAAGGGATATTTAAATATTTCTTGCTCTGTCTCCAAGCCTCACAGGAAAAAAAAACACAACACAACAACCAAGCACAACTGTTGCCACAGAGTGCAGATGCAGTTCTAAGGAAAAAACCCACCTATGACAGAAAACAGCCACAAAGAAGCAGATCTCCCAAAGATTTTTCTCCTCACACTTACTACAGCTCATAGCAAGCTCATAGCAAGCCCTCTGTACACAAGCAGGTAACCAAGGGGTTGAGTCTGTGCAGTAGGAAAACATGGAAGTCTTCACAGCGCTGGCACCCAAGAGCTGGGAAGGGAAGTGGGCTGAAACTGGGTGTTTTTGGTCAGCCTTCTGTCACACAGCTCCCAGGGCAGGGTCACCGCTCCAGAGCATCGGCCACAGCTACTCTGTGCTCACATTTCCTTCTTTCTCAGATGGGGCCAACTTCCCTCACCTCTGTGACCTTGTAATCTTGTTTCTACCTTGTCTGGGTTTCTTTAAACTTGTGATTTAAAAAGCTTTTCAAACAGCTGGCCATTCCATGGCGGGAGAGGGGAAGTTAAGCAAAGCTGAGACTGGAGCAGCGAAATGGCCACATGGGCAGATCCACTTTGTCCTGCCAGATTGTAAAAGGCAGCACAGGCTTGCAGAGCTTGAGAGAAAGGGCAGAGTTCCCATGGCTGATCCAGCAGAGCTGCAGGCTGGGTGGGTCAGGAAGCAGGAAGAGAGAAATGTGAGACTAAACACTGGATGCCAGGCTCTTCTGCGCCCTCACACTGAATTCTGCCCAGTTTTGTGGCAGAAACAAATCAATGAATACGGAAGGAGAAAACACATCTCAAGAACCCCAATTCACTTCAGATCAGCTAGGAAAATAGATTACTATTAAACAGTTTCTTTTATACCATTACTGTGGCACAGTCAGCTCCCAGCTGATGCGGATTCAGAGAAAGCCAATTTTGATGAAAGTACCTAAAAGCTTCAGACCATTGCCTCATGCAAACTGCAGGCCATAGTGAAGCTTGGCTTAAAGTGAGTTATATGCAGAGGTGGAGAAGTGCATGAAATTAACATGGGAGAGTTCCACCAGCTGCGTTGGAGATTCTCATTAATCATATCAGTCTGTACCAAAAACTAAGTTTGCCTTTAGAGACTGTCCTCATAGATGTGATAGACGAGAATAATTAATAAAGGCAGGTGGTTTAGGCACAGACTCAAGGCCCCTACTGTCAGAGCACTGCTGTCTTCAAGAAAGTTACTTTAACCCTTGAGATGGAGAAAGATCGTTTCTATTTACTTTCCAGTGAAAATTACATTAGAAAGCAATTCCATCATCGTTTTCCTGTTACAAAACATGAATGTTTGTGCTCAATATTTGGGCACAACATGCTATAGAAGGAGCTCACAAATGCTGGCGTATAAGAAGTTATGAAGCTGACAACATTGGTACAGTTCTGAGCCCTACAGTAACGTTCCCAAAGAGGGGACTAACCGTACAGTGTGGCCTATCAGCACTGACTGAAAGTGCTGGCAGAATGTCCAATTGACTCCCCCATTCATGGTTTAATGAAGCTTATGATTTTCATGTCCTATGTGCTCTGGCAATCCCACTTCTTTCCTGCTAAAACTCACATCCTCACCTCTGCATTTATTACTGTCTATTTTTTTTTCTTCCACACTAATTTCTCCCTCATCCTTTTGTGTTATTTCTTGTAGGTAATGAGCAATGCACCATTCCCCAAACAAGATTTCGCAGTGGTGTAAAGTCAAAAGTCAGCTTCTAGATGGATGAATTAGTCTGGTGCAATCACATCACTGATGAGAATACCAGTGCCATTTATGTAGTGTTGCTTTGTATGGTGCGGATATACTCAATGAGGTCAAGACATTCAGCCTCCCAAATCTGTGGTCAGGGTGGGGGTGGATTTTATTCATCAGCTGCCTCAGATAATATCTCTCACAGCATCAAATCTCTGTTGAAAAGCAGGAACAGAAGCTGCTTAGGAGAAATTGCTTGAAAAGTAGCAATCAGGGAGAAAGGATGGGGCAGAAGAGAAGAGAACTGGGCCACATGATGGAGTAGGTTTAGGTACTACTGCACATGTTGAAAATGACAACATAATGCATGTCACATGATTCAGAAATGGTGCCATTTCTTGAAAATCAGAAGCTAATATATGCAGCCATACACAGCAAAAATCAATCTTTCACCTTCCCTTGAAAGAAAAAAGCCCGTGTGCTATGATTTATGGCAGAGGAAAAGACGCTTAGATTTTCTTTGACTTCATGCAGTACTCCTTCCACATGTCTAATGTACTGCCTGCAGCTATGCTTCTCGTGGAAGGTGAGTGTGTGTGTCAGCACTGTCCCTAACCGACTTAGAGAGACTGATGGGTTTCTCTTATGTTATCAGCTTTTTCATTTTTTAATTGCTATTTCTTGCTTTTGTTTTTTAATTCATTTACTGCATTTGCTCTTTCCATCTGCATGCAGTTTAATTTGTGCTGATTTAAGACACTTGGAGACTTTCTGATGATAAATATGTCTAGTGAAATACCCAGGAAGAGTGACTTAGCTTTGTGGTGGAGCTATGGGTGTTCAGAGTTTGACCCCAAGGGCTAAAGGTAAGAGAATAAAGTCCTTAATTGCAGTCAATTGCATCCTTGATCTTTCTACTGTGCTAGCCCACAAAAGGGCAAATGATGACAACTCTGATGATTTTTGTACCATATTTGTGAACATTTACAAAGTATTCATTTCCATTTTGTCTAGATAGAATCACACAGATCAACAGAATTTGTGATATAGGTGCATGAATGGCCTTCCAGTAGCGCTAATAAAAGCAACATTTAGCAAATCCTCTCTGTGAATCTGAAAGCAGACATGTAATCACTGCTGGTCACTCCTAATCTGAAATGGGTTTGACCTGCTGACCTCAGGGTGAAAGGCTCTGTACTGCATTACCACTCCCAAGAGCTCTCTGACTCTCTCTGAGGTTGGTTTTTTTATTATTTTGTAGTTAACCTCAAGACAACATCACCAACAATGGATAACATCTGCAAAACACTGGGTATCTGAACATTTTTTTGCTTTGCAACTAATCATTGGCACTCAATGAATCTGAAGGTTAAAAAGAAATTGCACGTCCAAATACTCACTGCAGGAATAGTGAAATCAGAATGGGGGTTGAAAACCCCTTAATAGCTCCTTCCTGCCACTGGTTTATTTTTTCATTTATTCATATGATTTTGACATTTCTTTTCAAGTAACGAAAGATGTAATGATTCGGGGGGAACCATCAAGATTTCTTCCTTTTAACAAGAGAGAACCCATCAACCAACTACCCTCAAAAATTGATGAACATCAAGAAAGTTTTCATTACTTCTGGACTCCTTTTACCACTTATTCAACTGTTCAGGTGCTTCAGTCATTCATGCTGATGCCATCTCCTGTAGAATCCTGATGTATAAAATACTGTCCAACCTACAGAAGTCTTAACTACACACAAAAAACAATTGCAAAATGAAACAAAACTACCTTCACACCTTGATGACTTTCTGTCACCGCCAAAACTATTCAAATGTCTCCCAGCATTCTGCCAGGAGGATGTTTGTGACCTCAGTGGGGAGTTAGCCTCTGCAGGAATCCAAAAAGAGCCACTTTCAGTGACACCAGGAGGACCATACAGGACTTATATGGATCTCCACCCACAGCAGACATGATCACTGGAAGCCCTATTTTCCCCTGCTAACAGTGAGTCTTTATGGATTCTGATTATTTGGGAAGCTCTGCTTATGCACCTCTGTATACAAATGACAAATCAGCACTTAACGAGCATGAACTGATTTCACATTGAACTGTCCATCTCATAAACATCAATATGTCTGAGAAAGGAAACTCATATGTCTATTCCCAGCAGTACTTTGGGATAAAGCCTTCAAGAGCAGTGGGAATTAGACATGAGGAAGCAGCAAGATATTTTCCCAATTACATATTCACCCATCAGTCATAGTTCTCTTTGAAACCTGGCTACTGGCCACTGGTCCCTGCTGGGAGAATGCTAGAAATGCAAGAAAAGGGACATTTTTCCTTTTGTGCCAACTTTCAGTGTAGAGTTAACTTGAAGCTGTAATTAGCACAGCCCAGCTCCTCTCTGGCAGATCTCTGAGAGGAGATCCATTGTGGAATTTCACAGCTGGATCTCAGCATCTCAGTCTGCTCCATGGCTTGACATTTTGGACACGTTTCACCATTGTTTCCACAAATCTTCATCTCCAACTTTATTAAAAGAATAAATTAAAAATAAATTCAGTGCATCAGAGTGTGTTCTGTTAAATTTCTTTTTCCAATTATAACAGGATGCCAAGCAATAGAGAGTGAGGCTGGACACATTACTAGAGATATGGTATAGAAGAACAAAATAGATTTAGAGGAAACTCCAGCTGATTGAGCCAGCTGGCATTTTCTGGTCCATATTTCTATGACTTCATAAAACAGTCTGGGTCTTTTGGAGAAGAAGCTGACTCTGGGGTGGTCATTTTTTGTGGTAGGAAAGGCAAAAAAGCAAATATCACTACCTCTTGCATGAATGAAACTCCTCCAAGGGACACAAAGCCAAGAGTTCTGTGGGGAGGCTCAGTGTATGCCCAAGCTCTGATCTCCCTTCTGTCACCGAGGAACGAGGAGGAGACCAGGCCACAAGTCATATGGGAAAATATGACCCCAGGAAATGGTAAAACCAAAATAGTCAAGACAGAAGAATGTTTCTGTGGAAATTAGGACTATACAATGTGAGGATAACAACTTCTAAAATGGCCCCAAACCAACATTTTAGAGCAGCCAGATGCTGAGTCTGCAGGCAGAGAATCTCTCTAGGATAAGTCTAGCTCATAGGAAGAGAGTCTTTCCCCAAAATTTCTTTCTTTGCTTTCCATTTTGAAGGTTTATCCTGTTTGACAACCTCTCTTTTTGCACTAGGTGTCACTTAGACACAATGACTTTGGAGCAGGTGAATTTCCACACTCCTTATTTATCATACAGACATCCACATGGTGCTGGGCTCAGTGGTGAATCTGGCAAGGGGAAGTATTTTCAAGGAAGGTTGAAAACCAGCCTTGAAAAACCCTTTCTAATAAGACAGATATTGATCATTCATGATGCAAATAATTTTCCACTAATGGCAAACACAAGGATTCCTCTGTATTCCTTCCCGTATCATCATCATGTAGACAAAAGGAACTCTGAAAATCAATTCCTAGGCTTTCTGGAAAAAAGGAGAAAGTAAAAAAAAAAAAGAAATCAAGAAGTTGGCATTCAAGTTGACTGTGCTCTCTTCAAAGTCCTGGACCAGCCCTGACCATCTCCTGAATCTGCACTCTCTCAGTGGAATGGAATTTCCCAATATGCCATGGTCATTTTGGCACCCACTCTCCTGCAGCAGCTATAAATCTCCTGCAGGTCACAGAACTCTGTAAAAGGAGAAAAAGTTACCCAAGTGTTCTTGGACCAGGCCCGGAGATCAGGAGAGGGACAGAAATGCATGCCTAGTCCAAAGAAAACTCTGCCTGACTTTAGACCGTTAATAGCTCAGTGGGAAAGTCTGTTTAACTGTGCACATCCTTTAGAGGTTTCTGGGATATAACCTGTTAGACCCTCACCTAGAACACATTTCTTCAGCTTTTGAAGGCTTGCTTGTCTGCAGGGTGTCTGCCAAGCAAAAGAAATGAACATTAGGGAGCAAAGAAACCCAGTGGCAGCTGCGCATCAGGTCCCAATTAAGACATCAAACTAAACCCTTCAGCCCTAGTTCTCAAACATCCTTGTATATAATATTTCCCATGAGGCTGGAATTCTTCTGCGAGGTTTATGCCGGCTTTAATGTATAGCATCAGTGTTCAGTAAGCTCTCAGGGCATTCATATTGCTGTGTGAGACAGCAGGATGTGTTTGTTCACCCCCACACCTCCAAATAAAAGATAAGGGCATGCCCTGAGTTATGACATGATTTGACTTGGATGAAGGGAGCACGTCCGAACTGTTTGGCATGATGCTGCATTTGAATTTGCCATGGAGTCATGCTGGTTCTGGGCATTATAATGTCCTAAATCCTAAGTCTAGCCCTAATTTTCTGGTAGTTGTTCAGTCCATTACACATGCAATCAAAAAGGAATTCAACTGCTGGGATCACTCTTCCTTAAGAATGTGTGGAGAGGGCCGTTCATTGTATGAGGGGATGAGAAGTCTGTGAGGTAGAAGTCCACTTGCTGTGGCTTTGAGTGACAACAACTTGATTATGTTTAAGACACTCCCTGTACAATTCCTTTTTGAACCAGTGCACTTTGGACCAAGTAACCACTTCAGTTCAAAGCTGAAGTTTAGAGGTCAAGACCTCTCCATTATAGCATCTAATTTCAGCTCAGGTCCTGAGAAATATTTTGCCCTGATATCACTAAAAGTCCCCTCCGTACATCCCCTGATTTATTGCAGAAAATCTTGTATTCCCTACCATTTGTCTGCAGTCTCTTGGAAAAACAGTCACAGAATCACTGCAGAGTCTCACCATGAGGACAGTGCAAAGTGCCCGTGTTACTGGCAGAGTGAAATCATACATTGCTCCCTGCTGAGAGGACCTAAGTCACTCATCTGTCCTCACTAAAAATTAACTGAATAGTCCTGCAGTTCACTTAAAATTCCCCTCGCTGCACTTACGAGACAGCCCTGCTGTGAACAGGAGCAGCATGCCCAGAGTCATCTCCCACTGCTTCACAACACAGAACAGATTTGGTTTGAAAATAACAGCAGTAGGAACATCTGCACTGCAAAATAGCTGAGCTCCCCGGTTTATTGTCATATCTTGATTATTCAGTTGTCTATGGTGCTCTCCCTTGGGATCCCTTTGGGACTGGACTAGTTAATTCCTTCAGAGAAATCTCAGTGCATCTCTAGAAGCAGTTTATTGCAGCAACCCCTTCCATGAAGAAAGTAGGAGCATGCTGTCTAGTTCCCTGAACACTCTCCAGGAAAACCTTTCACTCATTCCAAGCCCCATGGTAAAACACATCCTCAATGAAAAAATATGATGACTGTTACAGGGCACAGCACAATCTGTAGCTTTTTCCATGCAAAACTACCCAAAATAAGAATATAAATAAATTATTGTATCTCAAAGCTGTAGAGATGTTACACATGGCTCAGAAGGGACCAAGAAAAATACTGGAAAAGGCCCACTGACTTTGAAGAAGGATAGCTTTGAGATTTATGGATACAAACCACCTTTCTCTCTGCAGTGCCAGGAGTCACTCCTTGAAGTGAAAGCAGAAGCAGAGATGTAACTGAATAAAACCCATAATAGGACCATGATTCCACCAATCTTGGTGCCCACTACTAGGTTTCCTATAAACAATAATTATGATGGAGAACAGTTGAAAATTCATGTTTGCATGGGCATGCACTAGGGTTTAACCTGGCAGTACTCCAGCCTGACAAAGCCTGAATCAGAATAATGTTAGATAGGGTCTAACATGATTTGTCTGCTCCATTTTGTCATAGTGTCTGCCTGGACAAAATCCCTTCCCTGGATTTCTTTGAATTAACAGAGAGAACCTGAATTGTTTCAGTGCTCTATATGACAAGAAAAACCCAGGATTTCTCTCTGAGATACAGCTGCAAGAACTTCCTTTTAAAGCCTGGAATTCAGTGAAGGTACTTGAAGCACACAAGTCTAAGTTGCTGCAGGTTTTCTAGGACCAATAAACCAAATAGCCAAATACAATGTGCATAATTCCCCTGCCATTACTGAAAAGGCTGAAAAGCTTTCTTGGGGCAAGTTAGTTATCCAAAGCAGGGGATGACAAGGCAAAACGGCCCTTTCAGAACTAGTCTAAGGTTGTGAATGACAAAAGCTCTAAGAAAAGCTGCACAGTATTATAGCCAAAAATGAAGAAGAAACACCCACCAGGATTTGGGGTAGACTGATATTGAGAGGAGGTCTTAACACTCCTGGTTTCTGGCTGAAAATTGAAGTGTCGACAGTTGGAATTAACTTTTAAACACAAGCATGATACCAAAATGTGATCTCTGGAAAATATGCTCTCCAAAATATAAACATGTTCTTCTAGGAGCAGCAGAATTAGTGCAGGCTGGTTTCCTCCAGATGAGCATCTAAGGCTAAATTTCTTTGCTGTCTAACAAGAGTAAGTTTGTGCTGTAAATTGTCTCGTGTTATGCAGCACCTGATTTCCATGACATTTCTAGCTGCTTGATATTTTTGGAAACTGTACTCCACTGTTATACTTGTGGTTAAAATAAATCAGCAGATTTTAACGCTGTTGGGGCAGGCAGGGGGGTGGGAGGGGACGACAGAGGAAAACAGACATATGGAGCATGTAATGGCATATTTCTCACTTCCTTAGGAAACCAATCTGAAAAGATAAAGATGGCAGAGCCCTACCACATTCTGCTGGGGTGGAGTTTTAATTGGTGGGATGAATGTCAAGAAAATCCCCTTATTGAAGAATTTCAAGAAAAAGAGCTTATTGCTCTGAGTCATCTCTATACAGCCTCTTCAAATACACAACATCTAACACCTTTGTTGGAGGTAGAATAAGGAAAAGATGAATTACATCTTAAAATGCAAGTCAGATGATGAGGATAAAGTTTTAGAGTGGATAATTCCCCTTTTCAACACAGGATGCAGGCAAAATTAGTGGTTCTGAGTATGATCTAAGGTTTACCCATCAAGTTACTTCCTGGGGTTAAACATACTACAGAATTGGAACAGTTAAGGAAAGGCCCCTGCGTATATTTTTGTAATCTGATTCATATTTTCTTTTATCTCAGACTCCACCTCTTCAAGTCATCTTTTGACAAAACTACTGAGAAGACAGAGAAGGAAGACAGGAATTGGAACATTCCTGAAATTGTCACCGCAAGACACACATTAGTAATTTACCTGGCAACACTTTCCTAGGGAGCTCTTTGGTTTGAAGGGAAGAAAACAAGACCAAATCCACATTCCCCCTCAAGCAGTAAGTTTTTTATCAATAAGTTACAGTAAGATATATAATAACAGTAAGATATATATCAGAGGTTTGTAAGCTGGATCTGTGGATTTAGGTTGTGACTTACAAACCACACTGAATTTGCATATATTTTTCAAGTATTAAATTTCCCCAACTAAAGAAAAAAACCCCAAAACATCAGGAGCAACAAATTATTCCTAACATTGCAGAATACTTCTAAGTATGATGTGAGTATGATGTATTAATTGGTCAAGCACAACAATGGCTCCATAACCGTATTGATAAAATTTATTTATTTAACATTTCGTGGTATCTGTCTGTGAATGCTGGACATTCACATGACATTTAGAAGACCTTGATGTAGGATTCTGTCTGATTTTTAAGCCTCTTTTCTTTTAAGACTCCAGTCTGGGTGAGCCACTGAATTTCTGGGCCTCTTTTGAGCACTTTTACGATGCAGATGTGGTTGTCAAGCTCTACCTTCTTGTGGTTCAACTGCTTATCCCCAAGCTCAGTCCTGACCCTGAAACATCTTAAGCATTTTCTTTCCCTAATCAAAGGAAGAAGTTTGGCTCTGAAAAGAGCAAACCAACACAAAAAGGTTTCACATGGACTTTCTACGCACTGGCACTTTAACCTCAAAACATGAAAAAGAATATATATTACTAGAAAGGCAAATCACCAGACTGTTTCAACCTTTCCTTGGAAGTCCTTGGAAAAGTCAGCCAGTGTGCAAGAGGACAGGGCTAGCAGCAAGACAGCTGCCATTTGTCTCATTTATCACCCATTTATCACTCAAATGATGCTTTGATCAGCTTCTGCAGGAATCACAAACTCCTGCCAGGAGATTTTATTTCCACAGAAACTATCATGTCAATTCCCATATTGGCCAGAGATCCTTGGCAGCTCCTATCTCACCAGGGTGGGATCATTCCCACTCTTTGTTGTCAGTAGTAGCTCACTTATGTCAATGGCATCTCCATACCAGCATCTGTGGGGTCTACACATCAAGAGGAGCACAGGGAAAGCAAAGATCCCATTAACGTCAACAGACAATGCGTGGGCTGTGTGTGGTGCACACTTTTTCCAGTCTGACAGCATTGCTCCTGAGTGGAACCCCCAATCTATTCCCAAATCATTCATTAGGGAATGATTCAGACATAAATGGGAAGAGACCTATTTTTGCAGATGGCAGAAGAAAAGCTACAACCAATAGCAAATCAGAAGTGGGAAATGAGGTCATGGGGAGCTTCTGAGAACTTGTTGGTCCAGTCTGCCTGTGACTGTAGTGCCTGTTAAAAGCACTGTTAAACACCCTTTGGGCTGTCACCTGAACTGGTCTGGGTCCAGTCTCAGAGCCAGTTCACTCCTTAGCAGAAGGAAAAGACAAAAGCAGCCATGGGGTGATGGAGTATGAAATAGGACTGAGTGAGGTACTGACTGATCGCTGGCTCTCTCTGACCTCTGGCTCTGAGGTAGGTGGGAATCTTCCAGGCAAATTCCTGGGAGGTGCCCAGCTCACTTCTTAGACCAAAGAGGATCAATTTGGAATTAGCTTATCTTTTTAAGCCAAATATGCTTGGTGAAAGGACCATCTTTTCCCTCTCTCAGAGCATCGTGCCTCTGCCATCCATGCCACTGCCACACTTCAAGCACAAGTAAAACACATTCCCAAACATTCTCCCACCTTCTCTCCTCTTGGGCAAAGTTCCAAATTTTTCAGCTCAACCTTGCTTGTTTGCTGTTCTCTTGGAAAAAAGCTCGGGAAAGCACAAATGATGCATAGCTTTTTGCTGAGGTGAGATAACATTGGTTCCAGGGAGATTTCAGCAAAATGCCACAGCTGTGTTTGACATTGGTAAAGCCCAGGCAGAAAGTGTTCTGCACTGACTTCTAACACTCCTTTTGGCTGATCTAGGCCTTATCCCAAGTAGCCATCCAGGATTTTGCCTATGCTACAAAGCACAATCCCTCAATTGCCTAAATGCATATTTACACAATGCTCACAAATCTGTTATGCTGAAAAAGTTCTATCCTTTAATTATCCAACACAGTCAACCACCTTCACTGGGATCCTGCCCAAGTTTATTTAAGAGGAGGAAAAAGTTATTATGAATATTACCACAGCACTTTTTTTTCTGTTTGAAATGAAACATTTTTGCATCAATGCATAAACCACAAGAATGATCATCAGTTTAATAGTTTCCTGCGGGTGAGCCCTTTCAAGTTGAGCTGTCAGGAGGAAGGGTGGGGAGCCTGCCTGGAGGAGAAGTGAGAATACGTCCTTTTCACAACACCCCCTGAGGCAACCAAAGATCAGAATTACTCTGGGACAATTTCCCTCACCCTCCACATGCTGTGGGCAGGTCTCAGCCTTCAGCATTCAGTGGCATCAGCATGTGCTAAGGAAAAGCCACTCTTTAGCAGGTTGATACCTCTGAAAAAAGTACACGATGTTCTGTGATCTGCAGGTGAACAGAAAAACACTACACCCCTGGATTTGTGTTGTTGTCCTGAGTGCTGAATCATTTGCATAACTCACACATTGTTATGTGGGCAATGAAGATATTGAAGAGCACTGTAAAGCAATTGTTTCCTACATGTGCAAGTGTTTGGGATTTTTTGATGGAAGTTACAGGCATAGCACAAAATGTGAAGCCCTTCTAAGAAATAGATTTTTTTTTTTCCAGAAAAGTTGCTTTTGCTGGATTGGATACACATATTGTCACTTTCTATATTGAAAATGTTAATTGCAGGCATTTAATTAGCACAACAATAAATTCTTGGGGATGAGGGAAGGAACTATGTTGGTGAAATGGGGTATTTACCCTTCATCTTCCAATGTGATAAATTGCTCCCTTCTCGTGAAGGCTTTGGATGCTTGAGAACTTGCATAGCCAAGTCTGTTCCAGCAGGATCTTCTGCTGGCCTTGCAAAGACTCTCACCTCCCAGCGATTATAAGCAGCTTCTAAACTTGTCTACAACTTGCTGCCATTTTTCATTGCAAAACCATATTTTTTTTAAATACTTGTAAAAAAAGAAAAGATTTTATTAAGTGTTCTTATTGAAAATCAGTGGCTGAATTTAGGGCATTGCGATTTTTTTTTAAACTTCAAACATGCATTTCAGCTTTGAAGATGTTTCAGCACTGGAACTGCTTCTCCTTTACCTCTGAGATTTTTACAGGGGATCTGGACAGAAATGAACATTTTCTCATGTTTTCTCATAAAAAACAAATGGCAAGTAAAATTCCAAGTCACTAGAAGCTGAGGTTCCTGATTTCCATCTTGCTCAGTTTCAGAGGTATGAGTGGAGCTGATGTTAGTGATCTGAAATCAAAGCCCACTTTTTAAGATGTCCACCTGAACTAACCCACTGTTTATAGTACCACTATGACAATAACATTTGCCCATTGTAACTTATATTATCATTGCACAAATATGTTCAATCCAGTTTGAAAGGGAGATATGGGAGAAAAAAGTTCATTCCAAATCAAACCCAAATCATGTTATATAAGCTCAGACGAGACAGAATGAATGATACAAGGAGTGAACACATAGCAGGGAAAACATGACATTATTGCAAGACAGCCTTGTGCTTTGGTATTTTTAATTATTTGGGTGGGATCAGGAATTTGTTTTGCGTTGCCTGGGATGCCATGATGCTGGGATGCTTTCCTGTGGTGAAGTTCTACCTGTCTACCCTGTCACGTACATAGCCATGGTAGCTGAAGGCTCCTGCAAAGTATGCAGCATGAACAGAATAGTTTGTCTATCCCTACCCTTCACATACAGAATGACCTTGAGTGAAAATTCATGCACTGCCTTCACCACAGCTCCTCAAGGGCTTAACAACGCCTACAGAAAAGGTAAGTTGTGGTGTAGTTACCAGCAGTTTAAAGAAGTTCTGAGACCCTTTGATGGAAGGATGATAACAGGACCTGCATTTGAAATAATTTTTCAGACATCTTTTTGCTCACCTTTTTTTCTACTTCTGTGTTCTCTAAGCTATAAACGGGTTACTTTTTTGTCTGTGTAATAAAGAGGAAAAATAAAAGGCCCTTTGGTAAATGTCTCATTGGCACCATAGCGTCTTACTTTAACGAACAATGCAAATTTTAAATAATCACAGATCTTTACTCATTATTCAGACTAAAGCATTAATATGATCAAATGTAATTTAAATTACTGCTGTAGAAATAGTTCTGTTCTGGTTTGGTAGGAACAGGGACTGACATCTGTATTGTTTCCATTATATAAGAACAGAAGCTTTCAACCTTTCTCTGCCTAAGGATTTTCAATAATTTTCCAATAACGACGAAGAATGTTTAGAACTTTCACACATGGGATTTTGCATCACACAGTATATCTGCTCCACAGGCTGAAAGTCACTGACCTACATGGTGTCTCCCCACACTTCCCCATGCACGAGACCCCAGAGTTGAAGCCATCACCAGGAAAAGGAGTGTGATGCTGAGACATCAATTTCTAGTTACTGGAAGAGAACTGTTCTACTATCTGATGGGTGAAAACTATGCCAGAGAGTACTTTAGACCTCCAGAGTGGCCCAAACCCTGGAGGCTGCAGACAATTCAAGATTTTTGAGTGGTTATTTCTGTATTGCTCCTGTATGGGTAGGGTTTGAGATTTCGGAGAGGAGAACCATAGGGAAGGCAGCTCTCAGTATCTGAACACACTGGGGTTTATTGTGTTTGTTCTTCTCCTTTCAGGTCAGCAAAGCTGAGTTCTTTCAGGGAAATCCTGTCATCTGCAGACAGTGAGACAAAACCAGATCTCCCTTTCCATCACTCACCACAGAAGCATGACAGACATGGTCCAATGCTCTGGCACTGGAGCAGATACTGAAAACTAATTAGTTAGCAACATGATGGGGATTTGGCAGAAAAATCTGTTCTAATTAAAATCCGTCAACACCGATTTACAAAGAAGCAATGATGATTACAATTGCAAATTGGGTGGGGCTAAAAACCATGTTACCTGTACATCCTGAACATGTCTTTACAATTAATGACTTACTGTGGTCCCAGTAAACAACTGAGATCCTGTTGTGTCATGTACTTTCCAAAGAGATGATTCAGATGGTTCCTGCCCTACAGAGATGGGGTCTATTCACATTTTACACTAAAGGCTCCCCCTCTTCTTAGAGAGATCATCTTCCTGTTCTTGAACAAGCAAACACAACCTCCTTTGCCAGGCATCCAGCCCTGAGAAGGGTTACATGCCAAGTAGGTTATGATGTATAGGAATGCCAAAATCACACCAGAAAGCAATGGCACATGAGTCTGGCATGTTTAGAAGAGAGGCTGAGATTTGTAACAGGGAATGGAAGGTCCCATCTTATAGGAGTCCACGTGCAGGTAACACTTGACACACCAGATCTAATGCAGTGCACCAAATTTTCTGCTGTGTTGGCTGAATTTCTTCCCACATCATTTTGTCTTGTTGATTCTGTAAGTTGTCCAAGCATTTTTACATTTAAAATTTCTAAAATCACTCATGTCACATGTACTCCCTTTTTCCTTATCTCCTTTCATCATGGCAAGCCAGGTCACTACGCAATTGAAGAAAAGCTGTCTCTAGATGAATTAAGGTATTGAGAGTTAGAGGCCTCTGTTTTAAGAATTCATTTCTGAGTAGAGCAATTCAGATTGTATGCACAGTCGCAAACACATTTATAGAACATCCTGAGCTGGAAGGGGCCCACAAGGATCATTGAAGTCCAACTCCCTATTCCTGTTTCTGCCTCTCAGTGCACCCCCAGCACATCTCAGACCTAACTTGCATCCTCCAGGGGAGATGTTTGGCTGCCCTCAGCACACCACAATTCCCTTTCCCCCTTATATTTCTGTTGCTCTTGAAGAAACCCTGGGTCAGGACTTGAAAGAATGCAAGTGCTTCACTGTCAGCTGCAGTCCAGAAACTCACATTTTGGGATTATGAGCCTGCACTATTCCACAGAGCCACCTAACTCTCCTGGCATGAAGTTGGGGATAAAACTATCATTGGCTTCCACAGGAGCCAAGTCAGGTCAAAGCAGGGAGCAAAGCGCACTTGAAAACTTCACCTGCAACGTCTTCTGGCCATCAGTAGGATATGGAAGCACTTCATCCCTGTCTGGTTGCCGTGTGTGAGGCTGAGGTTGGAACTGGCTTACTCTGACTCACTTTTTCCATATAGCTCCCCCTAAAACAGAGATCTATTACAGAATTAACAAAAGTTTTGCAGATAGAAAACAAACAAATGAACAAACCCGTGATGAGAAACAAAATATTGCATACATGAATCACTGTGAGGTTGAAATAAAAAAAACTTCCGTATCAGCCTAAATAATGGGAAACATTCAGTTTAAGTATTTTTATTGTAGTATATTTATTGAAGTATCTTCTTTTAGATACTGCAGGCAAACAGGGGTATCTGGTTATTGTTAGTGGTGAGAGGAGGGTGGGGAGGGCTGGGAGTCTCAAAGCAGCTCCAGAAAGCATCCAAGAGACAGGATCTTTCCAGCAGCCAGTTGCTCAGTGCGTGCTCTGCAGGCTGGACAGATGAGTATGCAGACAGTTTTCTCAAGCTTGGGCTCCTTCCAAGATCAAAAATTGAATCCACCTGAGGCAAGCGGACTCACAAATCACCTTATCTTGCATGACATGATGGACAGATGTTTTTCTGTTACACTGAGCTGCACAAATGGGACATATTCTTCTCAGGTCGGGCTCCCAGGTTAATGACTGGCACATGGAGTTGCCTTCTTGCCTTTCTTGGGGGAAGACCTAAGGTAAAGAGCAGGCACCGTGGGCTTGCCAACAGGCAGCCAACCAGAAGGTCCCAAAGGTACCAAGAGCATCAAGCCACACCTAAATATTCCTTGTGTTGTCTCATTTGGACTCTAAGATACGGAAGCAGGGACATGTCTGTTGCTGGATGTTGAGGCAGCAAGGACTGGAGTATGAAAAGCAATGGCATGTGGCTGTACACAAACTACACAAATACAATATCCACTCCTCTCCCCCGTCCTAGGATCTGAATCGCTGCACGTAAAAGCACTTCAGAGGCCAGATGAGCACAGCTGTGTTCAGCGGAGTTGACACAGAAGTCTGCACTGAGACATAACAATGCTGGTAGTTGCTGTTGTGCCCACCTGCCAATCCCCGCCTGGACACTGCTCCCCAGCCCATGGAGCACTACATCAGGGCATCCTGCTGCACAGACACATCAGACCTGGTCCCTGCAGCACAGCAGTGACTGTCTGGCATCCATTCCCCATCCCCCGATCACCAAATTGCCTTCTAGAAGCTCAAAAATACACCCATCACAGTAAAGCAGAACAGCTTAACATTAGTAATTTGGGGGAGACTTTTGAGCAGCTGGAGATATTCCCATCAGCAAAAGGCAACCCTTCGTGTAATAGTCCTACAGTCTTACCCTCCTAGGAGACAGCTCTGGTGAGTAATATCAAATATTTAAATTATTGCTCTGTTTAACTCCTCCCTCTTCAGGAACTAAAGACAGCACTATGTAAACAAGATCTCTGAATGTGGTGATGTGTTTGCGTCATCTAAATTGTCCTCTTTCCTTATATTTCATCCCACACCAAAATGCTATTGAACACTAGGAGCTTCCTCACCCTCAGAACTCAATGCAAAGCCTTGAGGGTGTTTGGTTCCTTCCAGAGCAGGGACTTTAATTTTGCTTTCTCTAGATAATTAGTTAGGACTACCAACTGGCATAACAGTATTATGAAGTTTCACATGATAAACTAGGGAACTGAACAGGCCCTTAAGACTTTTATCAAAACTTTGAACTAGCATTTTACGTTGTCCAGCTTTGTGGGCTCAGCCTAAGCTGTCGTTGGACAATTTGAATGGCACAAAATATTGCCCAGTGCAGTGCAACAGCTGGCACCAGGCCAACTGAAACAAGGATTTGCAGAGACAATTTGATATTTCCTTACCTATTATCACATGTAGAAATTCTTGTATTTCTGCACAAACAGGATTTGCATATGCAAATGAAAGTGCCTGTCAACTATTGGTTTGAAAGAAGGATCCCTGATATATTGTGGTATACAGCCTTTAAAGAGATAAGGTGTTCCTAAAATCTCAAGAATAAGGCATCTTAAGCCAAGATAAATGAAAATTTTGGAGACTTTTTTTTCTCCCTAAGCATATTTTCCAGGAAAAAGAGAAGGCGAAGGTTGGGGGGTTTTTAACAATAGATTTTCTGTCTGAAACGTTGAAAAAATCCACATTAGTTCTGAATTTTACATTGGAACTCAATTATGCTTTAAGGATTTACGTAATTGCTGTATTTTATATTTGTTCAATATTTTAGATTCATATTGGCATAGAGGATTTGCTAAAGGTATGTAGAGCCTGAATTACCAAATACCTTTAGCCTGCACCCTGCACATTGCATTAACTAAAAGGAAGACACAATTTGAAAGGATAATTTATAAATTCCCAACAAAATGAAGGTTTTGGCAAGGTGTTGCTGACTATTCTGGACATGCCCAGAAGAGAACACATATTAGTTGTACTTTATTCTAGTTGTGTCGTATTACACTACCCAGCTAAGTTTAAAATCTTAACATGACAATGTGTCATATCTGGAAGCATACAGTAAATTAATTTGCCAAAGAGAGAAGAAATTTTGAAAATGACCAATTTCATTAAAATTTGAACTGAAATATCACTTCCAAAAGATCAAAACCGATAAAACCTGCCATCCAAAAAATTGCCTATTTTGAGTACATTTCTTCCATCCTGAAGAGAGGCTTGCTTTTTAATTTGATATAAACCAGTTTATATTAACTCCAAATATTACTATTGTTTGGTGAAACAACAGTTTTCCTTGTGGATTGACGGCAACAATTTTAGAGCAATATTTGATTTCTTGAGTGGCCGAAACACAGTAATTATTTTCTGATTCTCATTAATGATAGCAAGCATTCAAGCAGATAGTCAACATTTTCAAGGTCAGATCAGAAGTTGTATTAGCACATTCCTGCTTTCAAGTTAAGCACGTGCTTAAGTGCCTTTCTAGGCTGAGATCTGACACCTGTTTAAATCAAAACACAGCTCCATTGAACTCGGTGCTATTCCATCTGTATGTGAGCAGGATATGTGAGAAGAAAATGAGACCCATATGGCTTTGAAAAAATCTCAGCAAAATGTTGGACTAGCGTTGTGGATTAAAAGGAGGCTTAAAACTCATGGAATTATTGTTATTTTAGTTGTCAGTCCTGTTTTTATCTGGTATTTCCTGGCTGTCTATTATATATTTAAGATAACATAGCCTCATCATTTTATACCCGCTAAGACTGTGACCTTAAAAGTAAATTTTAAATGTATTATGCACTCCAGAAATCAAATCATGAGAATTACAGTCCTTTAATCAGGGAAGAGAAGTGACATCATAAGCTTATCACAGCACAGCTCAAATTTCCAATCCTGCACTGCTAGGAGCAATACAGATGAGTGAACAAATAAGATCTTCAGGACTGAGGAGGACATCTGGAAAAACCATGAGGATGCTGCCTATGAAGAGAATGATGGGATTCATTAAATGAACTATTTATTTCTAGAAAAATTATAGAAACTGCACACACACACACACACACACACACGCGAGTACAGCTACACTGTGATCATGAAAGACAGTAAGACAGTAAATGTACCTTGAATTGAGCTTCATAGTCCACAACTAAATTGTCAGGAGACATGTTTAGGTAGACTAGAACCAGCTATGTTTCCATGACACCCACACAGACATATCTTCACTGTCACTTGATAGAATTTGGAGATAAATGTCAGTCCTCCCACAGTTTCTATTGCTTGTGTTGCACTGTACTTCCTTGAACTCTTTGTGAAGGCCCCCTGAATAGACCAATAAATCTACAGGCCATGAAACAAAAGTTCAAGTTTTCTTCTTGAAAAAGGTCTATTTCTAGACTGACCCATTTGTTCAAGGTCACAAGTAACTGATACCTAATGATAAAAAGAGTTGGCCTAGATTCGCCACTGATACAGCTTGGCAGAGATCCACCAGTGTCCACAAGGCCATGGTAAAGATCTGTTACTCTCTGTTTCTTTAAAGATAAGTCAGGAAAGTGATTCGGAAAACTGCTGGTGAAAATTTTCTACTGAAAAAAGCATAGCACTTAGAGGTCCCATCTCTTGCCATGAATGCTTCAAAAAAGGAAATATTTAACAAAAAATGCATAATTCCCATTCATTTCCTCGTTTGTTTGAAAGAAAATTACAAAATGTTCTCAAGATTACACAAAAATAAAAAGAGAAAAAAAAGACAATGCCCTCTGCAGTTCTCTTTCTGGTGTTCCAGCTCAACCCTGGGGATCCCTTCAGATTTATTTCCTTTCAGAATGATGCACAATGCAGAGAGAATCAGTGAAGAAGGCACTGGGAATGTCTGAGGAATATCTGAGGCTGAAGAGTGACTGTGTTCACTAGAACAGTGCTACACAAGTTTCTTGCAGATCTATTATGGCTGCCAAATATCAATAAGCAAGTATGAAGTCAGTAATCTTTTCTACTGGGTGGGTGAGCTGGGGAGTACGCACTGACACCGCAGAGTAGATTTCTGCAGGAGCACATCCTTGTGTGTCACTCTGACTTGTTACCCAGCGGAGTACAACACCAGAAACACTAAAGGACAGTAAATGTCATTATTAGAGGCAAAGAGAAAAATGTCAAAGAAAGGTGCCTCTGCATACACGAGATAGATGAACTACAAGGCATTGTGGACACCAGGAATTTACAGAGACTCCCAGAGACTCAAGGGGAGGGTGAGCAAGTTCATGGAAGGGAAATCCACAGAGGTTGCCACCAGCCTGTGTCTGCCTCAGCAAGCTCAAAATGATAACAGTTAGAGGTCAGGAATGCATTAGGGACAGCTATATTACGCACTTAACTTTTTCTCATACCCTTTACTAGTTCCCTTCTCTGAGCCACGACTGGAAACAGAATCCTGGGGTTGATGGAACTGTGGTCTGGTCCATTGCAGGCATTCTCATGGGACAAAAAATCACAGAGCTGCTGGCCTGCAATCTGTCATCTTCCAACAATCATTTGTTGATTGCACACACACTCAGAAATATTCTGATCATTACTAGTTGCTTAAGTAGGCCAAATGCCAGCATTAGGGGGAAAAAAGGCCTTGGTGGCAAGCGTATAAAGGCAGCTGACAGTGTTTTACTGACATGGGTAAAGAAACTGCTACCCTGGCAATGTGCTGCCTTGGAAAGGCATGAGTGCCAAGCACAGGCCAGGGCAGCCCTGGGGAGATGAATTCAGTGTGTCTGGAATGAAGGCAACATCCGACTTCGCACAAAAGCAAATGCCTACAATACAGTTGTCACTGCTCTTTTGTACGCCTGAAAAGACAGGACAATTTATAGCTGTCATGGCAAGTGGTCTGGTCAATTCTTCTTGCAACGGCTCCAACTCTTGGCTGGTACAGAAGGGCATGATGAGATCTCCACAACAGAGATCTCGGAGTATTGCCAAATCCTCCTCTGCTCTTCAGAAAATCTGGGCACGTGTCACTTAGTAGCAAGTTCAAAGCCATCTCTGATGGCCCACTCTGACAGGGCAAAGAGTTGAAAGACTCCGAAGAAACGCTATAAGCCCCTGCTTGAGGCAGACACTAGCTGTGAGGCACAATGCTGGGCTAGGACAGAACATTCTGAGTTGTCCCAGAGTAATGATACAGTGCAGTATGAACAGGGAATCAGATGTAAGAAATTCAGGAAAGCAGGTGTATGTCAGAAATATGTATTTGCTGTCTTGGGGGATTATAAAACTCAGTCTTGTTTCCTGTCTGTAAGGCCACTCCACAGTGACTCTCCAGCCCGTGCACAGCAGACAGGCAGGGACTACAAACCACCAGCCTCTCTAGGGAACTGCAGATTGAGTGGTGCCAAGGCACAGCTTACTGAAGTAGATGGAAAAATCCACCCGCCTGAGTTCTGGCAGCTCAGAATCCTAATCATGCCATTTTAATGATGGCATTTACTCCTTAGCCCCTCATTTCCAAAAACATCCATCCCCTGAATAATTCATATTATCAGGAAAACTTCCTACAGAATAACCTTTGTTGCCTATATTTCTGTAATGCTGTGACATATTTTTGTGCTCCTGTGGGATCTACAGCCCTTCATGCTTCAAGTACCATTTTCCTCAAATGGGTTATTTCACTGCCATTACACCTGTGGGGAGAGTTGTATAGAGGGTACTTCTTCAGTAGTTTCAAACTAGAGGAGCTCTGGTGAATGCTGCTGCTTCTAGTTTAGTTTCCTAACTATGTTGGCTGCTTGGCAATCAGGAGTTGTACCCTACTAGTTTCAGCAAGTCCCAAAATTTGCATGCAGCTAATCAGCTCCTACAGAGCAGGTCCAACATGGGGGTGTCATGGTGAGAGTCAAACCCACTACATGCTCCTTGGCAAGGTGATTTAGGATTTGGTGGTGGCTTTCACAAGTCCAGTAGTGGCTGGGGATATACTCTTGATTTGTGCGTGGAGAGTGGCAGTTTTCCCAGTGGCTTTCTGGAGGTTTCTGTAGCATTGCTGACAAAGGGAAATGGACTGGATGTTCACTGACTGAAACACTGGCCCAGGACAGAAAGGAACTGGTCTCACTCACTCTGGGTATGAACACACAGTAACTCTGCTGGACTCAGCATGGGCTATTAGTCATGTAAAACCACAAATTTGCTCCTTTAATAATTTTTTTCCTTGCTTTTCTCTGAACTGTCTCCAGTTTACCAAAATTAAGAATTTAGTGTTTGGCCCTACATGACAGGTACAGCCACAACAGATTCTCAGAACCATCAAGATTGGAGGAAACCCTCAAGATTAGAGGGGCTATTACTTCCTTACTTCATAAGATGATGCCTTTTGCACAAACAACATCAAAACTTTAGTTGTGGAGGGTATTTTTCATCCAGTTGGATCATTTTATGTGCCAGAACGATCTCTCTGGAAACACCCCTAAGGTTCCACCAGTCTTCCTGCTGCACAAGCTTACTTTTCCTACTTTCCCTACTAAATAGATAGGTTTCAGATTTATTTTCTCACAACCTGCTTCTTTGCTTGGCTGCTTCTCTTCCTCCTGTATTATTTTTCTTTTTAGTAACACATCTGTCTTTAGCAACCATGATCTCATCTCCCAGTTAAAGACTACAGTAGAATTCATGACCAGGAACATAAAATGATCATGAATTTTTTTTTTTTGCTTCATTTAAAATCAGCTCTGCAAGTCAGGAACCTAGATCTATACTCATCTCTTCAGTGACCCACAAAAAAAATCCCTGCCTGCATCTTAAACCTGTCTGTTTGCATTATTCCCATAGAAAGCATTTTCAGCCCAGCAGCAGTAACTCTCCAAGATAACTTTGCATTGATTACTTAAGTAGGTTTCATTGCAAGATACTGTGATTGTACACTTCCCTAAAATCTCAGTACTCTGACAAAAAAAATACAGGTTTGCCAGGCAAGATGTACTTTAAAAAAAACCTGTACTGCTGATTTGCATAATTACAATAAAAGTAAAAATCCAATCTGACAAGAAGATCCAGTTCAGGTATGGCAGACCCAGAAGAGATCAGTTGTTATAATTGCAACACTTAAAGGTTTTTTGTTGAACTTGAAGATGGACTGTGCTGCTTTCCTCTGCTCTTTCACTGCCTCCCATCAAAGGCTTATGTTTATTAAGCTATTCCCTAAACAACCTGGGATGCGTAGTAATTTCTTATCTCTGAATGTTCACATTCTCCTAACACAGTTATGGAGACTGGGTCTTTCTGACCTGACTTCAAGTATTTTTCTTGGCACAGGATTTATTTTTTAAGGGGATCACTATTTCAGCCAACTTTTGCATCATTAACCACCTCCTCCACTCTATTTATTTATATTTTAATAAACCACTAATTTCCCAATCAAGGAACGAGGACAGTTTTGGCTAAAAGCCAAATTCAGACAAAACCCCAGCAGTAATAGAAATAGCTACATGAAACCATTTTTAGAATAAAGAATAGCAGCATTTAATATCAGTTAGAAGCTGTGAACTGCAGGTAACTGATAAAGGAGGCAAAAGATATCAGGAAAGTTACAGCTAGCAGATTGGAAGCCAAAGACAAGTGCTTAAGCAAGAATGTGATAACAGAATTTCTAACAATTGTCTGTTACCTGACTGAAGAGTGTAAGACTGCTGATAAGAGACAACTGAGGAAGGGAAAAATATTCAGCAAGTAGTTTAGCTCCAGATTTGGAACAGTTCAGAAGGAGTACAGCAATATGCAGAAGGAGGATTCACCTCAGTCAGGCTGTCTATGTGCACATACAAGATCCCAAAGACTTAGCCAAATGTCAGTAGATGATTAGCATGTCCTAAAAAGCTAAGAAATTCAAGACGACTGACACATGGTAAACACAGGGGGAGTTTCAAAAGAAAACGTCGTTTACCCTGACAATTTTTATCCAGGGAGCCTGAAACCAGCATGGCAAAAAGAATGGAAAAGTTGATAGATGATTCAGCTGAAAGGCAAAGAAAGAACGGATGTCTGAAAATAAAACTAATGCCAGTCAAGAATGTTCTATGGAAAAGAGAGTTTGATATGCAAACCTGGAATCAGTTGGAGAGATGGTTGGCAAATGCAGTGTGCACACTCTGGGTATGCATTTGACTGTACACAATGCAACATTCCACATACAAAATGCCATTATAACACATCAATAAAGGCAAGTTTTAGGCAAAGCTTAGTTATTTCAGATCTGTAGAAGAGTCTAGAGAGGATGCACTGACAAAACAGAAAGGAACAAAATATATCACTTTTACTTGACGAGATCAACAGAGGAACAGACAGCCATGTAGGCAGGTGGTTCTCTCTCTTTGTGTGGTCTTGGTACAATACCAAGACCAATTCTTGTGTGAGTAATTAAAATGCATATCAAAGTTTGGGGAGGTTTTTGGTGGGGGGGGAGGGTAAAACACAATACCAGAAGTAAAGGGATAGACAAAACCCTTAACAATTAATTTACAGCCTGATTGGTTATCAAAATTTATTGAGATAAGATGATTAGAAGAAATAAAAATATCTTCACCCAGCAAAAACACCTCAGGTGAATAGACCCTTTCAGGCCACAGAGAAAGGCATAGTTACACTCTGTGCCTGAAAGGCAGAGCCAGAAACTGAGAAATAAGACACATTTTGAATGAAAAGGATGATTAATTTTAGGACAAACAGCCATGGGAAGTGGTGAATTCTCGTATGATTTGGGTCAGCAGAATGTGGGATCCATCCATCAGTGGCACATGAGGGATCTGATTAAACCATTTGCAAACCATTTCAGGCACTGAGGTCTCTGCACTGCTGAAGAAGCCCAGCACTGAGCCCCCATCTGACCCAGTAACCTGCGGCAGGGAAGTGTCTTTGGTCAGCTGCACGTTGCAACCTCACTTTTCCTTGCTCCCACTCACAGAATGGATTGCACCCTCCTAAAGTGCCCATCCTGGCAACACAGGAGCTTAAGAGATGAACAGAGCTTGCTTTGAATTGGAGGGAAACTCATATACATACCTTACCAGCAGGGAAACACATACTTTACAAGGTAAACCGCACCTAAGACTTTTTTTTCCTCCCCTCTCTTTTCAAATCAATCAGGCCCTGTAAGTTTGACTCTATATGCACCTCTCTTGCTTTCTGTCAAATTAAAAAATTCAATCCTAGGTGAATATACAATCTCTTCCATTCAGGACTGGTGCTGGCAAAGCATGGGGTGATGGGAAGTTGCTGCTGGCAACTTGAAGATGGGCTGCAGCCACAGAAATTCAACGGGATTGCCACATGCTGACAGAGCTTATATGCCTTCAAGAGTTTGGGGATTTGGGTCATTCTGCTGTGGATAGTTTGCTACACCTCACTCAGGAAACGGCAGCCACCCTGAACCCAGGCACAGGGAAGCCTCTGCCTGCAGGGACACTAGTCCCATCACCATCACTGTCTGATCCCTTCTCAGGTCCATACTCTGCCCCTGGCCTCCTATTCATTATCTTTCCACAACCCATGTTTTGGAAGAGCCTGGTTGTCCCACAGACCCTGAAAAGGGATGGGAACCAGTGAGATGTTCAGGTCTTAGATCCACAACTCAAAAGCTGAAAAGAGAAGATTTTACACTTGCTCGTGATTTGGGCTTTGCCAGGTCTGAGCATAGAGCCTGTCAGTTTTCCAGTCTGTCAATTTAGCTTCCCATGCCAGCTTCATATTCACTGGAGGGAATAAATGAGAAAGAACTCCAGGGAGAGATGAACTTTGTAACAGGCCACATCAGTATACAGAAGCAGGGAAAGGTAAGTAGAGTTTATTTTATCAGCACTGCACAGGAAGTCTCAGTACCAAAAATTGCCCTAATCCCAGCCAGCCTTCCATGTTATTTTTGGCACCTTTGTAAATTGATTTGCAAAAAACCCTTTAGGAGTCCCTCGGTATCTCTCAGCTCCCCCCCACCTCGAGTATGACTGAAACCCAGAGCTGTTCCTTCACTGTCAGGTTGCAGCAGCTCTCGGGGGCTCCCAGCACTGCACCCAGCACAGACACTCTGACTCCAACTGCTAAATACAAAAGGCGGCCTCTGGGCACAGCCTGCTCAAAAAGTCAGCTTTGTCACTAGTTCTGCCCAAACTGAGTAAATTAAGCCAGCCCAGGCATGCAGATAGAGGGACTTTGTACCTTCTGTAGAGGTCTAGCTTAAGAGGAACATCCTGAGCAAGACCCTTCTGCCTTGTCTCCCTATGAGAGACCAGTCTGGTTTCATTCATGCCGTATTAAACCTAATTAAGAGACAATAATTTAATTTTTTTTGCTCTCATCTTACAAAAAGATAACGTTCCCGCGTTCTGGGGTGAAAGACACATTTTTAAAGCTCAGTTTCAAATTTTGTTGCAAAAAGAACTTGCAAGTTATTCCTCGATGTTGTCTTGGTCAGAGTGGTGATCTGTTTAGTTCAGAATCTCCTAAAACTGGTTTTCAGCCATAAAAACTGGAATTGGGGGGTCAGACTCAGGCCCGGTTTGATGGGCCCATAGAGGGCACCAGACACTCATTTTTCAGTGCACTGGCCAGGTGCTTTTCCTGTCCTCCCCAGTAACTGTGGAGAGGGCTCCGGACTCCTGGGATGAGGAGCACGAGCTCCATGGAAATAGAGTATCTGCATTCTGATCTGAACTGTTGGAATGGCAGGCATTTCAGTTTCCTACCTCTTCCAAATTAAATATTATAATAAAATGTTGGCTTGATCTGAAATTTCTCCACTATCTGATGAAATGGAAAAAAATCAGCTAAAATATTTTCTTTTCCATTGCAAGATTTCAAACATGAAATAAAAAATAATCTTTGACATGAAAAGTCTCTTCACATGGGAAAACCCAGGCATTAATTTGGAAACAAAAAGAACTGTTTTGACTTCTTTTTTCCCTTCTACAACAGAAAATGAAATTAATTTACAGTTTGGTGTCACTGAATCTGCATATTTCACCAAAAAGTCCAAACAGGACATTTCCTCCCCCTCTAGCCCCAATTGTCTCCAACAGCACTCTCCAGAGGAAGTGTTTCAGCAGCCTTTGTAAAGATTACACCCAGAGAATCCCATTTCACTATTTACCCACCGGTAAACCAACGGGAAGAAAACAAATCCCCAAAGTGACTCACTGTCATGTGAGAAGTTGCTGTCTGCCAGAACCACAAGTCCTGGTGTATTATCACAGTGGTTTATTTAATCTGTGAGTGAACTCTTAGATATCATCCAACACATCTGCTCCCATCTCTCCATTACAGGCAGAGCCTTTTCTGGGTTCATTTCCACATCTGATGGGGTAAACGGGCTCAGCCAGCCCCACACCAGCAAGAGCCTGGTGCATCCTATGGTACAGGGCACCTGAAGCACCTACAAAGCTGAAACAGAGCTGCACAAGGACTTGCACAACCATGGATGTAGCCAGATAACAGATGGGACCTAGGAAGTCACTCTCAGAAAAACTAAATAAATTTGGGAAAAGGAGGGTAGGAACACCAGACTCAGAAGCAAGTTTATGATCAAAATATTGAGGCAGTTACTCTCTCTTGGTAACTGTCCAAACTGGTATCCTGAATTCCAGACCCTCCAAGTCTCCCCAGGTTTGAAAACTTTCTTAGTTCAGGCTTCTCCCTTGTTTTCACCAACCTTTGCTCCCACGCATCTCCACTTCTTGCAGCATGGAGGATGAAACCTTCACAAGTTTTTCATCAACTTTAGTGGAGTTGGAGTAAGCCCAAGATTCCTGCAGCAACTGGAATTCTGGTGTCTTTTTAAGACCACTTATTTCTTACTGCCTAGGACAGATTTTGCTTTGCACTCCTCCCCTATTTCTCTTCCTTAAGAGATTAGATTATCCTTAAATAATATGTTTCCCAATTGTTTTGTAACAAACCCTCTATGCTTCCTGCTTTATACATGGTTTTCATCCTGTGCACATGGCCTAAGAGATCAGTTGCTCTGCCTCAGGGGGCAATTAATCCCCAGCACTGTAATCTGCACAGAGGTATTTAATCTTTCAGGAAAGATGCACCTGAAAGGAACTTTCTGAGAAGTACATGGCTGATAGGAACCACTGAGTAAAGCCAACAGTTTAGCCAGAGGCTGGGAATCTCCTTTTTGCTCTGATCAAGTTTCCCCAGCAATTAAATGCGGAGCCTTCCAACACAAGTGTTTTTCTAAGGCCGATGAGCAAAACTCTCAGGGATTCAATGTCAGTGTCTCCTCAGAGGTCCCTGTTGCATAATTCAGCTTCTCCCAGGAGAAGGTTTGGTTTTGATCCTGCTGGTTGGGAGAGTCGTGCCTGCTATAGGGTTGGCCTTTCCTCAGCCCTCATATACAAGTTCAGTCCTTATACAGGGGATCTACAAGGCAGAGACTCTTCCTGTTGCACAAACCCCAAGCAGACACAGGTTCTAGTCCCTCCTTTGGCTTTGGAAGTCAACTAAGGCCACAGTCATTTGAAAGCATTTTAATGAGGTAATCACAGAGTGATGGATCCTTCATTTTGTCACCTTGCTCTGCACCACCATATTCTAGATGATTTTTTCAGACTTTTCAACTTTCAAGATATTCAGACCTTTCTAAGGGAGCCAATACCAAACCTTTTGCCAGGGATTTCTCAGAACTTGGCTGAAATTCCAAAGCTCTCTATTTCTAATTTGGCTTACTCAACCTCTTTTCCATTTAGGCTCTCCCTACCTTTCCCCTCCAATAGCTCTACCTTTTTTTGCATATAGGGTTAGCTGAGGACAATGGGAAACAGCATAGAAATCCTAATTGAAAAGCAGCACTGAACTGGCACTACAGCCTCTTCTGACCTGAACTTAGGTGCCCAGATATGAACTGAGCAGTTGGATGTGGACCTCACCTCCTCCTGCTGCACACTCTCTGCCCACCCAGCAACCTATTAGAGCCATTCAAAACTTAGATTTATGATCTGGGAGACTTGTCCCAACTTAACTCACTGCAGAGACTCCATGTTGGGAACCACTGTGCTATGACATCCCTCAAAAAGAGACGACTCATCCATCTTCCACTGTTTTCCCTGTTTCCACTCTTTCTGCTTTGGCCTCAGCCAGGAGTTTTCTTCTTCTTGCTCAGCTAATGACTCTCAAGGATGGGTGGAAAGGGAAGGCAGGTAGGCTCGCTTTTCTGATTAACCCATCCTCAGCAAACCCTTTTGTTCCCTCCCAGTCCACCAGAGCCACAGTCACTGCCTTCAGGCCAGCGTGGCCCAGCTGCATCCCCCAGCACTCTCCCACACAGCTCCTCTCCAGTGCTGGCTCCACTGAGTGCAAGGAAAACGCTGCATCCTCCTCCCAGCTTTGCAGCAGGGCTGTGGGTCTCTCCAGCTGAGCCACGTCCCCACTGCCTGCAAAGCTCCCCACTGAACCAGTGCCGGGATAAACCAGCGGCATTTGCAAGGTCTGGTGCTTTTCTTTTGCCTTCCCTCACCTACAGAACAGTTCTGCCAGGAGTGCAGGTGCAGGGACCCCTTCATTTGCAAGAGGTGAGGCTCACAGGTCGCCAGCACACATCAAAAGGGCCACATAAAGACCTACATTCAGGACTGTGTTTTCAAACCCAGGGGACAGGCAGATGGACGTAAAAGATCATTAAGCAGATAATAAATTCTAGGCAAACATTTCTTCTGAAAATGGCTCCCTGGAAGCCTACAGACTTTTCCTGCCAATAATGAGGTTTCTGCTCTAGGCTAAGAGATGTCTGTAATGCATATCACATATGAACATGTTCAGAATAAGGGGTCTTTAAATCAGCAACTAGTGCTGGACAAGTATAGGATGAGGTCAGTCTTAGCAAAACTAAAGCTAAATCACTTTTGAACTGGTATCAGACAAAAGTTCATCTTCTAAGAAAAACAGAAGGAAAAAAACCCCCAAGGCAAAAACCAATCTATGAGTCATGAGGCTGAAATAGGTTATTCAATCACAATGTCCTGCAGCCACATTTCCCCTCCAGTAAAACGGGTTTGAAGTTTGGAATCTCATGTAATATTCGTGACAACAGTTCAGCAGTATGGACACAAGAAGAGCCACCTTGTCAGACCAGTGTTTTCCACCAAGTCCCACCCGTCTCCAGTCTCAGATTGCTGCTGTAGCTCCTTGGACAATGTCAGGGGTGGCTGGTGCTGCATAAGAAGTGTCCCCTTCAGTGTCCCTCTCTGCATTCCTGTTCTTAGGGGGTTTTTTAAGAAAAGAATATTTTGCCCCATTCTTTAATTTATTATCTCTGTAATTGTTTGATTTCTCCCCAGTTTTTTCTTCCTTAAACTTTCTTTTTAAAGTATCACTCTTAGATTTTGTAGGGATGGGCTGATGACACTTCTAAATGGGAAGAACAAATGCCTTGAGGAAAATAATAACAGAGAACACATACATCAACACTTCTGAAGCCACCCCAGCCAGCAAGGCTTCCCTGAACCAGGCTGGGTTGCTTTGTATTTAATGGCTCTTGATAGATTTTTTTGTCCATGGACTTGTCCAGTCAACCTTTGAAACCTTGGAGGTTTTAGCAAGCACAACATCCCCCAGCAAAGTGTTCCAGACCTTTCCTATGAATGGGCTACTCTTGAAACCATCACCTAATGTCATATTTCATTTTTCAGATGTTTAGTAACTAAATTCCTGCTAGGCCCTCTGATAGATCTAATATGCACACTATGAGCAGCATACAGGGCCTGTATCCTAAACTCTGCCTATAAGATATTTCAGGGTAAAGACGACCTAAATGTAACTACTGAAATCAGTATTAGTATGATTTTTTAAAAAATCATCTGAAGGAAAATTACCCGTATTTGTAAGAAGAAATATAACTGAATATTGACTAAGAAGTGGTGAGATTTTAAGTCTGTAGGTTTGAATCAACATAAACAGGTATTAGCTAGTCTGAGACAGTTTTAGAGATCCAGTCTGTACATTGAGGGGAAAACAAGGACAAATCCAGTTCCAGAAAACTCCTCTCACAAATTAGGCAAGAAAATGAAAGTAGAAAGAAAATGAAAGGGAATCAAGAGAGCCCAAATGTACATTTAAGTGACTGACCCCTTTCTCCATATCTCCCAGCATCACGAACAGCAAGAAATCATTGCCTCCAAAATAAAGCAGGNTTCCCAGCATCACGAACTGCAAGAAATCAAAAGGAAACATTTCATTGCCTCCAAAATAAAGCAGGGTGGAAGCAAGCTTGAATTTGAGTTTTAGGCAGAGGCTTCCATGGCTCTTTTATTTTAGTTGCGTTGCTCACTAGTAAAAGACACCTTCAGGAGTTCCTCCCCAACACATTGTCCTTAGGGATCCCAGGCAAGAACAATGAAGTGATTTTTATCAGCCTTCCCTCGGAGGCATTGCAACTGTAGGAAAGGATTGGCTTCCCTGGTAAACAATGAGAAGTGTCCTGCACCTCGGCCCCAAATTCAGCTCTGAGTGAGTCAGTGCAAAGGCAGACTGTAAATAACTGCACCCTGTGTTGCACAACTGGCTGGTGGGGAGGCAGGAATATGGCCCCCGGGGAAAAGGAGTAACCAACCAGCCTGAAAAGTAAAAGTCACCTGCAGGGACTACAATCCAGAAACCCTAAACTGAACTCCACAAGATTTTCATCAGTGTTTCCAAAGGAGAGGTTAGCAAACTGTGGATTGAAATGTGAAATCATTGGGCAAACTGACTGAACCACAAAATGGGTAACTTCCTCCATGAGCTCCCCCCGGAGGGGTTGGGATTGCTTTAAGGTGCACGGCCTCTGTGATGTAAATTGTCTTGAACCCTAAGAGGTTTTTCAGATTTACATGATAAGGAACTGTTTTCTCCCCCAACTATTAAGCACAATGTGGGGGAGAGACTGAGTGGGAAGGAAAGCACAAAGCTGGAAGGAGGCTTGAGGGAAAGAAGATTCTTGCAACACACTGGCAGAGGAGGCTGAAAGTCAGTGGGGTAAAGAGAGTGAGAGATGGACTAGGGCAGGGTTGTGCAAAGTGAACTGCAAGTGAATATAGCACCTGGAGCTGCTCAGGCCTGATGCCAATCTACCAATACGTGCTTTCTCCCAGGGCACAAATGGACCAAAGCAAAAACAGTCTTGCTTTTCTAAAACATTTCTCCAAATTTCAGAAATCATAAATCCAGGTGATTCTGGAGCCAGTGATAGTGTCTTTGGATTTAAAAGGGCTGGGTGGATTTTTCTTCCATGAATTCCACCTGAATTTTTTACCCTTATACATGTGTTCCCTTCTGTGGGAACACATGGCAAGGAGTTCCATTATTTAAACAAATGGTTACTCAAACAGAGGTACTCCTTCACCCAGGAATGGTGCTTTGGCCAGATCCTGCAATGCAGGAAGAGTTGTGGGAGTTGTCTGATAGAACCAACCATGCTCAATGATCCTTTGAATCTGGCTAACCAAGCAAAAAAGGGTCACAGAGACTTCCACGGATTGTAAAGCTCAGAGAAGCAGAACAGAAGTTCTTCATGGTGATAGGAACAAGAACAGGCTAGGGAGCAGAGTACACAAGTAAAGCTTTAGGAGTTGAAGGCCATTTCCAGACACTTCATATATCCATGGAAACAGATGAATTGGCATGAGACCACATCTACAAATGCAGTAGTGATTTAAGCTGAGGATGGAGAAGAATCTATGCCTGAGGCTCTCCCCCCACAAAGGACCAGCGAGTCAAGCTCTGGAGCAAGGAGTGCCTGAGAGGCTAAGAGGAAGACATGAGATAAACAGATGTGGAGAACTGATATCATTCAACAAGGGGAAAGGAGCAGAAGGTTGACATGGAAGTGATTTCTCTGTGTCTAAAGGAAATTTTCAGTTCTTTCAGGGAACATTTTTCATCTCCTATTCCTCCAGATCTCATCACAACAGAAAGCTTCGTTCTCTTCATGTTCTCAGTGGTGCAACTCCCTTCACATCAGCAAACTTACATTAATGGAAGACAGCAGAACAAATCCCAGGGCTGGAAGAAGAAAACTCCTTCATCATGATTCCCCTGGTACAGCATGTGAGAAGGATCTTTCCTTTTAGCCTTGGAGAGGATATCAAATTGCTTTTAATGTTGCATCTATCAATGCTGGGCCACAAGACGTTTGTTTGCTTCAGGTGTCATGGGAGCTGAAAAATCTTTTTGTGGGGAATGATATTATCCCTCTACAGCCTTATCTTAAGGAAAACATATGCAATCTTCTAGGGAAGCCTCTCTCAGTTGCATTTTAACTTAACAGGAGGTTCCTTTCCTGACATATCTGTTAGCACAGGAATAAATGCACACAGAGATCCATGCAGCACTTTAGCAACCAAAGAATGTGAAACCCTCATCAGATGGGCTGGGGGAGGGAGGCAGCTGAGGGAAGAGGTCTTCCCATGCCATTCCAGCTTTGAGATATCTCTGGAACGAAGGGGTAATTACACAAAAGCCAAATATGTTGGTTCTGAACTGCTGCCAGCTGGAGGCCTGTGTGTCAGCAGGGCCCAGCCCCACCATTCTCCAGCCACCAGCCCAGACTCTCCTGCTGCCTGATGCTGCAAAAGGGATAACACATCTCCTGGCCCAGGCTGAAGATCCTAAACCTTACTCTGAAAAAACCTTACTGGGTTTATTCCATGGGCAGTAGATGCACGTGGAGTTCTGTGAGCCATGGCCTTGGGAATGGGAGAGAGAGAGACAGAAGGAAGGTAGTTCCTGCCTTGCTCACACTGCCAGAGAGGGAAGGGGCAGATTCTGTGCTCTGACATAGGGGCAGAACAGGTTCAAATTACTGTCAGATTTGGGAAAGCTTTTTAAGTAGTATCTTCAAAGGGTACGTTACTTGTCCTAACTCTGATGGTGTCAAAGAATATTTCAAAGGGCGCATTGTTTGAGCACTTTCAGATGTCTCAGCTTTAAGGTCTCTGAGCTTCTGCTCCTCCTGTATAAACGTAATTGCCTACCTTGCCTGTGATTTACTCCATGGGGAAAACTTTTACCCTCTGGAAGACTCCCACAGTCCCTGAGATTGTAAGGAGCAGGATAAATAATCACACCAAGAGTGTCTCTTGAAGTCTAAATGTTGTGGTTGTTAAAAATTGAATTCTTAGGTTGTTACAGTTCTGCAATAAACTGCTGAATTCCCTTACGCCATTATTCTCTCCGTACTGTTTCTATTTTCCAGTATTTGTTTTCTATGGCAGACCTTTTTTTTTTCAAAACACATTTTAATTTAAAAATGTTCACTCTTTTCTTCCCTCACTATCTTGCATCATTCTAATGAAAGATTTAAGTAGAAACATGATTGTGGCTTGCAAGAAAATCTCTGAAGTCAAGTTACAGTGAACTAGTAAAAAGGTATATGTCCCTATAATTTTTCTAGCTCATCTGGGCACAGTTACCTCTGCTTGGGATGGGTTTGTAGCTTGCTCAGTACAAGAGCTTTTACAAGTGCTGCAGTGACTACTAGAGCTTGTCTGAGGTTTGTGGGCTTCTCTTGTAGACAAACAGAAACAATAATACAAAATCCAGCAGCATGAGTTCATCTCTGTTGCCAAGGACCCCTACTCCTCATCCCTTCCAAACCCTGAGGAAATCCATCGATTACACACCATATCTTGGAAGTCAGCAGTTTTGGGTTGTTTTGAACTGGGGGGCCTCTTCTAAAGCAGACATAAATCAGCACATATATATACACCCTCCTGCACACACAAATCCCATACATCATTTTTATAAAACCCTACCAAAACAAGAAGTCCACTGCTCTCAGATAATTTACCTCTGTAAGAAGATGTAGAGAACGAACAGTGTCGCAGACACAAGCCATCTCTACTACCAGGAGTCCAAAATTTTGTGGCCATAAGGGTGACATGAAAACATGACTCTAAAGCAAGCATTTTCAGGCAAAGGTGTTTGCGTAGGCTAAAGAAGGAACAGGCAGTGATAAACGGCAACAGGGATAAAAAAGCATAAGGAAAATTCTGGCCTTTAGAGGATTTTAAACAGACTGTGGCAACTCAGGACAAATGCTTCTCTGCCTTCCCTGCCTCCTACTTGAACACCCTGCTGGAAAACAGGAGGTAGGGTATCAAGCAGGGGGAAATGTGTCATTTACTGGCACTGCTTCCTTCCCCAGCACTCCCACAGCTGCTGTGGTTTTACTCACAGGCCCACTGAAGGTAGGAGGAATCCTGTACCCAGTCTGGAAACAGCAGTAAGGAATGAAGCAAAGAAACCCTGTCCCTGAACTCAGCCAGTGGGCTATAAGCAGAGTTGCTGTGGCCACTGCACAACAGCACAGATCACTTCTGTTCCTGCCCAACAGAATCTTACCTCATCCATCAGCCCAGGCTTTGGCTGCAACATGACTGGAAGCTTCCAGCCGCAGTATTTTTTACTTTTTGGGTCAGGTTTCTTTTTGAGGTAGCTGTCTGTTACTAAAAAAAGAAAAAGAAAAAAAAAGGAAAGTAAAAAGCCCCAAAACATTTGTTGTATTTTATATCCCATAGAGGCCTGAATCAGAACAGCATTCTCCAACATTCCAGCCCCTCTCTCAGTGCTGTAGTGTGGCACTGATCTCTTTCCTGGAGATTCTTGGACAGGACAGCAGTTTGTGACTGGCTCCTCTTCCTGAGGGATTAGGAAGATCTCCATTTCTTTGCATTGTGACAGAACATTTTGCCTTGGACCTTCTGGGTCTTTGGTGCAATCCTAAGGCTAAGCACTACTTTAAGAACAACAACAACAAAAAGTATTTTTCTGGCATTCATTTCTAAAAGAACTGAAAAGAGCCCAATTTAATGCGCAGGACTTCAATAGGTCCAGTAAAATCTATTCCTTGTATACAACCAATGCTCTTGCCGTAAATTCAGATTTGCCATGACCACAACAAAGCCCTTCAATGGTTGAGGAAGATCATTACAGGATTTCCCTTGTTATTACAGCCCCAGCAGAGAAAGCGGTTTCAGCACAGCTGACAGAAGTTTCCGTCTAGCAAACTCTGCAGATGGGTCACAGGCTTCCAAAAAGTGTATCAGTCAGAGATGAATTGAATTAAAGATAATCTGCAATGTGAAATCCTGTTAGAAAAGGGGTTTCCACTTCTTTCAGAGCTGAAGCTCTCCTGGATTGAAAAAAGGCAGCTGATGTTTGTTTTGACAGCTGTGCAGAGTGAGAGGTGTGTGTGTGCATGCTGGGGAACAACACATATGGTGACCATGTGACACGACCCACAACCAGATGAAAGAAAATTGTCTAATATCTCCAGCAGCGTGGTTCAAATTCCACTTCAACCAAATTGGCGGGCGTGACAAATGCCAGCTAGTCCTTCTTCCCTACATTGATTTAGGAGGCAAAGTGCTCCATTTGATCACCTGCATGTTGTAGTTTTCATCTACTCCTAAAATTTTGGGACACCAAAGAGGGAAAAGCTGCTGGTTGTTAAATTATCTCATTGCTTCTCCAGTTCAAGTTTCTTACTCTTCCTCCTCCCTTTTTAATTTTTTTTTTTTTTCCCTCCAGGCTTATGCCACTGTGCCAGCTCAGCGAAATGCAACTTTGTGTTCCTGCAGAAAGACAGAGTGATGCAGCACCAGAAAATTAATCATCAGGGGACAGGACAGAAGCCCCAACTGGAGTAGAAGGAATCTGATGAAAACGCAGACAGGTACAGAAAGTCACTGGACAAATTCACGGAAGAGGAACTCACCCGCAGGTATTAACCAAAAAGTGACCGCTACTCTCAGACCTCTGCTGCAAGGGTCTCGAGGCAAAGAATTGCCTAGCCCATGCTGTCTGCATTACCATCAATTCTGAGTGACAGACAAATGGACAGGCTTAGAACTCTCCCTGATCCACCACTGCCATCGGAGATGGGGCTTCATAAGCAACTGCTACATGACATTCTCCTTGCACCCATACAAATAATATCTATTGTGATCTTTTACTTTTGTCAATAGTACTGGTGACTACCTCATGCCCATACAGCACTCCCAAATATTACTGTGTTGAAATAATGAAAAGGTTCCTCCAGCCAACCAATCCATGAACAACACAAGTACTGAGGCACACCAACATCAATAGCACACATCCTTTTAACATATTTTTATCTTAGGTCAGTTTTACTGCTGAGGAATCCTTGGTGTATTTATTCCTTATCCCTGTCTGCCTACGACAGGTCGCAAATGGGGTATGCTGCTTCATGATGTTTGGGAATGACAGGGTGAATCCAAGGGACTGTCCTACTGAACTGGGAATTTAGTGAGTTTTGGTTCAAATCTTTCTTCTGCAACTGGCCTTGTCTGTGGCTTTGGACAGATCTGTTTTCTTCCCATGCTTGGGCCTACCCAGGCATGTCCTGCATTATCCAGGTGCCTGTGCAGCAGTGCTTGCTCAGGGTCTCTGTTCAGTCGTAGTACATGAGGCATCACGCAATAAAGACTTGATGCTGGACCAGTCCTTCTGGTTCTGCGCTATCACAGTTGGCATCAGTGGTTACTCTTCACTCCACTAAGTTATGGAGCTGGTAAGATTTAATCTGTAGCTTCAGCTGAATTTCTAAAACTGACCTAAGAAATGCCACCAAGTACAATATCTTCTCATGAAGTTCCAGCTGGACTTGCCAGCAGCACCAGGGAAGGTATGGGGACTTCCCAGTCTGTTAATGTAAAATACTGAAATAAACTGTCTTAGCAAGGGAAGGATCCAGTTTCTCCAAAGATGCTCACAAAGAACAGATGATATTGTCCATGCTGAAGAGAGACACCCTCTCAGTTTGACCATCAGACCTTTCTGTGGACAAACAACCCAGGAAAAGTCCTGACTGAGAAGCTGGAGCAGCTTGTTGAGGTACTGTGGAGTGACTTTCCCAGGAGTGCTTTGTTTGTATGTGTCCCAAAACATTTAGGGCAGAAATCTTAACAGAAGGATCAGTATATTTAAATGAGATTAATATTTCACACTGATGATGCTAGAAAGTGTCTTTGTCTTGGCTTTTCCAAATCTCTTCTTTGTGGGGACATCAGAAGAAAATGGTTTTATGGATTATCCTGCAGTTAATGCTTCCTCCCTGTCTTGAATGGAATCTGTCCACACAGGAATCCCTTGAGCTTTATTTGAGGTCTTAAGCTGATTTTTTTAAATGAGCAGAAACCCACCTATAATGAGTACTTAGTTCAATTAAAACTTACTTTTGTTGATCTGAAACCTTTTCCTAACCATTTAAAATTCGTATTACCAGAAATTTATTTATGTAAACCTGTCTACACAAGCTTTATATTAAATCCATTAGGAGAGTAATCATACCTTTAATTCAATCAGCTTGGTGCTGATTGCAAACCAACAACCATTGAGTGGCTGCAAATAGCCTACAGTTTTGTCAGAAATACCTTGTCCAGTTCTCTACTGAGCTGTGCTAGAAAACAAGAGTAACTTGAAACCTTGAGCAGTGGCAACCCAAGGAAAGACGCTACAATGGTCCCTGCTTTTCCAGTCAAACTAAAAATCCCTTCTGCAACTGGTTGCTGAACATCACATAAACAAGATATGCTTAAGAAATAAAGACTGTTCCCAACAGTAAAGTGGGGGGGGGGAATTACACATGACTCAACTATTTCCTTGGTATGATTTATTAGATTTTAAATGTGCTCATGTTGTACCCATCAGCCTCTCTGCTGCTATGGAGTCTGTGCCAGAATTATGACAAATGAGATTTTTCTGCTCACTACAAGTTTTATCTGAATTATCTACCATGTTAGAGGTCATGGGTATAACACTTCATTTTTCTCAGTACCATAGATATACTGAATGTGGATGCCAGGTCATGAACTATTTCACAGGCCTGCTATCATGAACTCATATGAAAAAAAATAAATGTAGTGCACAATTAGCTTTATCTTCAAGAGTTCCCAAGGATAAAGTCCAGTCTATACTGATTTATCTGATCCTTCTTGTAAACTGGAATGAGGATAGTGTGGGGGCACAGAATTCACGCTGTATGATTGTAGCAGAACGACAGCAGGACAACAAGAACAGTGAACAGCACCTCGGGAGTGTAACCCTGACAGGTATTAAATGATCTGGCCTTTGAGACAAATTGTCTTCTTCTAAACAATGGCTTGGTAAATACAAAGTACACGCTGAGATAGCCACTGACCCTCACAGCAGAGGAATCTGCCACCCGTGTAGAGACAGAGCGCCAGGGAGAGCTTTCTTTCTGCAGCTATTCTTGACCCTTAGATAGCACTGGAATGACCAAGTTGGGAAAAAGCCCAGTTAATGTCTTCCTCTCAAAGACAGTGGTGGTGCAGCTTTGTCAACGTTTGGGGTTACAAATAACTCCAAAGTACTGAGAAAACAAAGCAAAAACATGTGAAATGTGGGATTATCCCAGATGTTGCACTTTAACTTCAGTTGGCAAAACCACGACCCGAGTAACCTAGTGAGATGGATTGCAGTGCAACTGGATGTATATTATCCATATTATTGGCCTAATATTTCAAGCTGATCTTCTGCTTACAGTTCATGTCAGCACATAGACTGGCTTATTCAACCTCTTGAAAACATCTTGCAGAGATAAAACACATGTGTATATATTATAATCTTTGGTAAGTCAGAGTCTTCTTTTATGCAACAGTGACGTTTATGAAGGGGGACTGATCATTTTCAGATGTTTTGTTTAATTCAACTAAGCAGTTAGACAGATACTAACAACACAAGAACAGTCCTAAATATTTTAGAGCCAGAATCTCTTCATCACCCTGGACCAGTCGTTGATCTGCAGTTGTGTGAACTGCATTTACACTTTGAGTTTCCCTGTCATAAATTGGAACTTGGATGTGCCACCAGTTTTAAAACCTTCTGCAACACTGTCCCTTTGAGGAGCTCATGGGACTTGTGCTTAAGTGGGATGCCATTTCTTTCAGCTAAGCCTTATTCTCTCCCACATAGTTTTTATTTTTTAATAGATGAGAACCTGAAGTAGAGACAGGGACAAGGGAAGATGCAAAGCTGAGCAATGAATTAGGGAAGAAACACTGGAGACACAGTCATCTGAACATACACTGGTTACATACAGTGCCTGGTGAATAAAAACTTCCAGCCCCCTGTAATGCAACACCTGAAAAACCACTTGATATCCCAGAAGCTGGCCCCACTGTGTAACAGGAGATTGCTTGTAAATTTAGAAAAGAAATTGCCAAGCTACTGAACTACCGTGGGAAACCTGCCAGGATATCACCTTAAGGAAGGCAGTCCTGGCTACTGGGACTGTGGTTGTTTCTCATTAAATGCATGAACAGCTTCTGGAATAAGACATTTCTCTGTAGTATTACTCTGGCAGACTGGAATTAAGGAGTCAGAGAGGACAAGCCCTGCTCTCAGCTAGCAGGAACGTGACAGCCATTTTCTGGCCCTGCTTTCCCAGCTGCTAATTTGGAAAAGATCACCCAGGCTTTGCCTTATGGGGCACAACTTAAAAAACAGGTCTTTTGTCCATAGCTCTTCTCTCTGCAGTTTATGCATGACAGCAAACTAACTACAAAGAACACATTAGTAAATATATTATTATGAGAGAAACTATGAGAGTATTTTGCTCATAAGTGCTGGGGCAGGAATGCTGGCTTGGTTTAAATGGCATGGATATGTTGATTTCTGAAGACTGCTGCAAGTGAGAAAGGTCAGGTGACACTCAGACACCTCAGTCCTGTTTATGACCATCCAAATTTCCACAGGGAACTGAAAGACAAGGACTGAAGACTTGCATTGCTGCACAAACCACCAAGGAGAACCATTCCTCCCAGTTACCCCTAATTGCAGTGGAGTAATCTCTTTGATTTCAAGGCTAAGAAGCTACATCTACTGCAGAATCAGGATGTGGCTGGCTGAGATTCGGGTGTGCAAACCTTCACATATAAACTTCGTTCCTTTGTGATGAATGTCATTTGATGAATGTCCTAATTTATTGTTATTTTAAGGACTGAAACAAAGGTTGTGATAGCTCAGCAGTCAGGTTGTCAAAACATCCCTTTTGCTCTCTTCACCTAAAAAGCTGACTCAGACTTGTATGGTATTTAAATACTTAATGTTGATGAACACAGATAATCAGCTGCAGAGAGCTACAGAATAAAATACCAAAAATGGAAGATACTGAATTGCACTTTTTCCACAAGGTGAAATGAGCACTTACAGCAGTGGCTTCCCTGAGCTATTTCGGGTGGGATACGCTGCACTCTGAACAGGCCCATTTCCTTCTGAGTTCAGTGATGTTTTTCAGAAGAATTGAGACATTTTTCTGCTATTGAACTTGAATTCTTAAACCATTAGAGGACTGCCAATGTCGTATGCTTTATCTTTGCTCTTTGCAGGAGTACAAAGTTTTCCTCTCAGGGAAGAGCTATTTCTTTATGGTATTTCAAAGCTTTTCTAATAAACGATACAGATCTGCATGCTCAGGTTTGTAAGGATCTATAGTGCAGATTTCTTGGAACTTCTGACTACTCTCACAGAACATTGAATTATTACGCTTTATGGACTTCCCAGATATTGATGGAAATACAATTTCTTCTGTTAGCTGTCAATGACTCAGCTTAGCTTTGTCCTCATCATCTGAAGCTGCACAGAAATAGCAAACAAAGAGAAAGACTTCATTGAACATACACAAGTGCGAAGATAAAGTGTGACAAAGAGCTGGAAATTTGACAACTGAATGGAAGAGGCAGTTCCCAACAGCTTTCAGACACTTTCCTCCCTTTTCCTATACAACCTTTTTTTCCCTGTACAACCTTTGATCTAAAGCCCTGTACAGACTTACAGAAGAAGAAAGGATATTTGCTGAGTGTCCTGCTGTCCCCTTGAAGAGAGAAGAGAGTCTCTGTGAAATTACTGCAATTACTCTGACAGAGTCAGAAGTGCACTGCACTCACTCTTCAAGTCTAGACACTGCTCTTGAAAACTATCTGGAGAGACATCCATCAACATGGCTGCAAACATTTGCATCTTCATAGTGCAGCAGAGCCTGAATTTTATCACACATTGCAGGATGGCTGGTTAAGCTTATTTAAGTGTAGGATGAAAAGACATATTAATTAATTAAAACCAAAATGTTTGATATTTTATATAGATGAGGTGAATGCGACAGAGCAGCTAAGAGTTTTGAGCTTACACAAAATGCAGTGAGAAGCTTTCAAGACCATCTGCTCCAGAAGGTTTTCTGCATCTCCAGCAGATGTGTTTGTGACACACTAGCCATTTTCCTTGTCTCTTGCTCTCTTCTTTAGCACACTGGGATAAAGGCTATTGTACAACTGGAATTCTCTCTGCCAAGAGTGATAAAATGTTGCTTTCCCTTTATTTCAGGATGTCTTCCCCAGAGGTTCTTTCCACTCTTGGGTGAGCCTGAAAATGTTATGATATGTCCATAGTTTTTCCCATTTATTTTGAGACCCAGAAAGGGATCTGGAGAGCGATTACCATGGCAACCTGTATAAAGTTTAACTATATGGAATATGGGTTTTGGATGTTGTGGGGAAGACACTTGCATGAAGAGTGCAAGGTTTATGTAGTTTTGTGGTACAAAAAGGTAGCAGGAAAAGCATGACTAGAAATTGAACTTTCAAACTTGTCCTAGAGTGAAAGAGAACTGCCAGCCCTATGGACAGCAGTCTGACAGACACAACTGGTTTCTTAGTACATACTTTTTTAATGTAGTCCTTGCCTTTGTGTTCACTTAATGCCCTCCTTTGTTCTGTTACTTTAAATATAGTTTTCTATCTTCTAACATCCCATCTGAACCCTTCCTCGTATTCAGTGGCATAGGTCTTTCAGTGGCACAGGTTTTCCATGTTGCCATCATCCTAGGGAGGGCATTCCCAAGAAGCCACAGAAGAAACTTGTTGCTTTGCTTCAAAGCTGCAATGCATGTAAAAGCTTTGATAAAAGACTGGCAGACTGAGGCTGGTGCCGCTGATGATGAGGCAACAGTGAAAGTTTATTCCATCAGCAGTATCTGCTGTTGTCTCTCTTGTCACTTGAGCAGGAACTGTCTTTATGCACACTGCCTCTATCACACCAGCAGTTCACTTTTCTCCAGGACAAAGGCTTCTGAGAGTTCCAGCAATGCAAACAAAAATTACATGTGACCTCTCTCTCCCAACACCTCTGGCTTTCTGCATTGCATCCTGCACCCACCAGCACACACAAGTCCTTAGAAGTGCTGAAAGCAGACAACATTGTATGAGCTATGTGGTAGCTGCCGGCAAGCACCAGTGCTTCAAAGGCAGCCAAAGTCACAGCTTTCATTTCTGTTATGCACTTAGCCTACCCTGGAAAACATTTCTGGTGTTGTTACAAGTATTACCATGATGGCAAACTACCTTCAGCATCAGCATTAGAATGTCCTGTAACTTCTACCCTTAATGAAAATGGTATCCCTACCCAAAACAGGTAAAAGCTTTCTGCTAGTCCTGTCCCAGGACAAGGATGGTATCCTAAGACTCCAGATCCTTCTAGGCTGTAAGTGGTCCAAGTGTGGCTTTCCATGGAGAGCTGATGGGTAATCCAAATTCCTAGTTGTGGCAGGAAATGAGCCAGCAGGGATAGCTGAGTCTGAAAAAGATGGGTTACTTCAAGACACTTCCTAGTGGGACTCTGAAGGGAGCCACTGTCTCTCGTTGAGAAGCAATCCTGTTTCCTGAGAGGTCTACTCTGAGTCTTGTGGCTCTTGCCTACATGAAGATTTTGCTGTGAGGCAGAGAGGGTTGGGAAAGTAGGCCACTCCCTCAAAGAAGTCTTTTGCTAGTCTAGAAATATCATTAGATGTGAAATCACATTCTTAACTTATGCTGGCAAGTGATTAGGGCAGACCCAGCATGAGGCTGCCAATAGCAATATGTCACAGTTAGCACGAATAACTTGGGTAGATTTCGTTTCTTTAACAACACTTTGCAACCCATGGGTCATGTGTCTGCCAGACTCCAGCACTCGAATCTGCATCCCTGACGTCTGAGCAGCCACTGGCTGACATTCGAAACTGCTCCACTGAGCTTACTAACTCTCACTACTTGTCCTGCTGAACTTTCTGTGGCCACTCCATCCATTACAGCTACCCAAAGGGACAGGAAATCAATACTGGTATCAAGTAAATGCAAATTCTGAGTCAGCCACATGGAGCAAAGGAATCACAGCTTCCAAATATGGTATCAGGCACAATGTGGAAGGAGAGAATTGTGGTTAACACAACTCTGAATATTTCTGGGCATTTTACCCAACACAGCAGGAGTGTCTTCAGATGAATGAACTGGGCTCCTGACACTGTGTGTATAAATTTTCAAGTGGGTTTTACTGTCTCCTTTCTCCAGAGGAAACAAGGGCCACGATAGACACACACACACACATACACACACACACACACACACACACACACACACTGAAAACATCAGTAAGAGAAACACACACAGACAGAAGTCCCCAAGATCAGCCTGTTGATGTAAATCATAATAGAAAACACACTCTGGTTTGTGGAAGATTCCCTGCAGACTTTCAAGAAAACAAAAGTACGCACACTTTCTGTCTACTATTTTTAAACCTCAATTTCGAGCGGATACTCAAGGTCACCTAAGCTGAGCTTTGACAGATGCCATGTTTAATTGATTGGAAAGCAAACAGCAGAGCGGGATGTGGCGGCAAGGAAATACCAGCTTTCTCTTGTCGCAACTTCAGAATTGCTCAGCGTCTGAGGTTGGATGCTGCACTTTGTGGACCAGCCATCTGGTGGAAGAATCCTTAGATTTAGGAGGATCTGTCAGATTATTGGTTTCTCCATGGTCCTCCTGGGATCAGGAAAGAAGATGTCGATGACTCATGGATGATTTGTGCAAAAATGCAGCATGTCATTGGTAAGGCACATGGTAAAGTCCAGCCACGGAGAGCAGAGATAAGATTTGGAAATTATACTTGGCGGCTCTGTTATACCACCAGCCCCTTTTTCTTCTCCCTTGAGTCTGTATTTCCCTACTGCTGGGATTATTGTGAAGGTAAAAGACATAAAGCCAAAAAATCCAGTGATATCTTCATAATTACAATTCAGGTGTTACAGTCAGCCCTGTCCCGCCATGTTCAAAACAAATCCAGGAGGTTGAAAGCATGTTCTTCAAGATGTAAAATCCTAATTTTAGGGACAATACTAGCAAAACTCTTGTTAGGTTATATTCTTAATTGTCTGGATAATGTCACTTTGCCATTTTGCATCGTTAGTTGGAATGCCTGTGGAAAACTTGGAAGAAAGAGATATTTCTGCTAAAAGTGTCACTGATCTCACAAAATGCTTACAGCCACCACTGCCACCAAAAGGGAAATCAGTGGTGAAATACAGACCCAAAACTGAACTTTCCAAAGTCCAGGCTAGCATACTGTCATGAAGAATCCTTCCTCATGACCAATCTGATATTCTTTATAACAGCCATAAAAGTAAAAAAAAGTAGAAAAATTCCAACCTTCTTTAAAACTACAAAAGGCTTTTTTTTTTCTTTTGGTTTTCAAGCCTAGATCAAAAAGATTACCCTGTGATTTAAACATATTGCATTTTTGCAGCCAGCAGTGAAAGCATTAAAATGAGAATATTTCTGTCCTGAATGTCTGTGAATTTACCATCTGCAGAGAGGAAAAGGCTCAGTTGCCTTCACAGCTCACATACCAATGGCTTGCTTCTGCCTTGAACTAAATTCCATTGGATTTCCACCACTGTCCAGTGAGGCCAATACCGTTCCCTAAATATCTATTCAACATGGAAAAAAGTAAGTCAAAAATGTACTCAGTACAAGTCTCCCCCTGCCCTATAGTGCTAAACATTTACTAATACTATGTACTGAAGGCTTGTTAAATCCATAAACTGTGGATTTAGGACATTTTCCCTCACTATGAAGATCACTATGATCTTTTTCCCACCTCAAGCCTTACACAGTATGTAGAAGATCTTTGGTCTGTAAGCTGAAAATTATAATTGTTAACATTTTTAATCTTCTTCCAGCAGGTGGAGGTAGATGTGTGTTAGATTTTCCTTTGGGAAAACAAGCGAGATCTATTGCTCAGAAAGCAATTCTATGTGCATCTAAACAACTGTTTGCAATATCTGCTATATAATCCCTTTACCTATGGCTCTCTTTTGTTTCCTTCACAACACAGGTGAGAGAATGAAAAGTATTTCTGCATTTGGAATGTGAAAATACCTTGTCTCCCTTAAATCTTGAAAAATCCTTTGTGGATACAATTAAAAACTCATCATAAAATTGAAAAAGTTCCTATTATTCTTTATTTTTTCTCTCTAACTTTCCGTTTTTTCCACAGTCTCAATTTGGAGGTGGAAAGTCAGCACTGTGCTGGAAAATGCCTTTTTCCAGAAGTCTTCCGCCCTACAAACAAGGGCCAAATGTTTGAGGTAAGAGCTTGATCACATCTGGAAAGCCCACGTGAAGCTTTCTTTCCAGGCTTCTTCCCTTGGCCTCACCCTGTGCTCTAAACACTGATGAGAAGGCAGAGTTTCAGGAGACATTCTGCATGTGGGTTCCCTCAGACAGCCCTTTCTCAGGGCGTCCCCAGGAGATTCCTGGTGTCTGGGCACTTGCACGACAGGAGTCACAAACCTTGTGGGGAGCACACAAGGGGGAGCTTTCTCTGTAGAGAATTCACTGGATATGGAAGGGCCTCTCCACTAATGGCTCAGATGCTCAACTCCAAACATTCCTATCCCATGTTGATCAGATAATGATCTTTAAAAAATTGTAGCTGCCATCCCAATGGAGAGCAGAGGAAGATGAAGACTCAGATTCCTGGAGGATCTGTGTTCCAACCTGCAGGAATCCCTGGCTTGTCAAAGGGATTAGGGTGAGCCTAACAAGGCTCATCCACATCTTCTCATGGAAGTTATTTGAGTTCATTTGGGGCAATAAGGATTTTTCTCACTGGGTTTCATTTGCAGCCCCTTTTGATAAGGGCTTTCCCTGGAAAACCTCAGTTGTCAGGGTTAATGGCTTAAGCAGTGTTGATAGATTCTGTTTATGTTGGGTGAGGGGGTTCAGGTGGCTCAGTCTAATGTAAGCTTTCCATCAACTGTAAACAGCAGCTTTTTATGTCAAAGCTGTGTTTCTGCCTTTTGACAAAGCATTAACAGACCTATGAAAGGAAGAACCCAGGGTGACGACAGTGGGAAGAGCAAAGAGGTTTAATAGGTCATTTCCACCACAAGTTGTGATAAGTTGACAAAGGAGCTTGTCTTCTTTGCCAAGGCCCCAGAGAGAGTTCACATCCACCATATTCTGGCTCCTGCTCTCAATTCCACACCCAGACCTGGAGAGAAATTTGTGGTGGTGTCTCTGCCAGCTGGGAGGAAAAGTCTTTCTGCTGTCGCTGCTTAGACCTCCCCAATCTTATGGTGAGCTAGGGGAGGTTCTGCCTTTGACCACAGCCTTTTCCTGAGGCACTCATTTAAAAATGGCTTGGCTGAAATGGGTCCTGCAGGGGAAAATATTTCCTGTATGGATTCACAGGAAGCTTCCCATGTGTTGTCTGTAAGCAGAGCTATTCCTAGTCTGAGAGCTCTGTGATGACAATTGGACTAAATTAAGACTTACTCTGTGCCTGTGGTCTGGCATTAGGACATGACACCTTGGCTGGTATCTTCATTATCTGGTCCCACCCAGAAATGAGACAGATCCAAGACTCTTTGGCTTATAAGGAGGAGTATTGGCCACTGGCCCAACATAAGAGCAGAGTGAATGTGGAGATGTATATCATGTGATGCAGGAACACCAGCTTTCCTCTCACATTCCCAACCCTGGTGACTGGCTATGTAGATAGGGAGAATGCTACAAAGCACATTTTTTCCTCCAGGAGCCCAGATGAAATAGGTCCATGGGCAGAAATATTGACTCTTCTGCGTAAGGATGAATGTTCAATCAGGAAAGGCAATGTGAGCGTAAGAGTCCTCCTAGGAGCAGGAGAGAAAGGCCAGTGTGGGAGATGAAATTAATTCTATCCAGAACAAATTAGAGAGGGTAGGATGAGAAAAAGATTCTACAGGAATTGTAAGGTTAACTAACTGAAACTTGTGCCCTATAAAGAGATCATCCATACTCCAAAGAGCTTGTGATGAAAAGCCAGGTTGTCAGCAACATTATTTGCTCTTTTACCACAGCCACCACAGATATGCATAGTTCTGCTTTGGAGGGCATGTGTGATAATGCTTGTGTAATCCAAGGACCCCACCACCTTCAACCTGTGAGCATCTCAGAAACTTTAACACACAGGGACCCCACTCAAAGGGTGAAGACTTACAAAATCTGTTTAAATGTGACAGTATGTAAATTAACCTTGGTTGATTTTGTCAAGGGCACTTGTATGTGGCAAAGTAAAGAAGGTGGTTTGGTCTGCTACAGACTTCCTTTTCTGCTATAGCGAAGACCTCAGGAGGGAAATGGGGAATTGTGTGGGTCTTCATTTACTGGATGCAGGTACCAGAATTAGAGAAAAATCAGAGACAGAAGTGTTTTACTGAGCTCACAAATCCCAGTCTCACTGACTGTGGAGCATACTGCTTCCCAGGGAGGTCTTGCCTACCTCTGCTCTACCAAAAAAGTCCCAAGCTGAGACTACCTCTTGCATCTCTTTCTCTTTGCTGGGATCTTTTCTATCACCTGCAGGCCTTCAGGATAAGATGGGACTTATCTTTATAACTATTTATTAATGTTGTCGACTGATGAACTGGCAGGAGAACAATCTGGTGGAGCAGTGATTCTGCTGAGAAACGACCAGTGGGAGGGCTGGGTGAGACAGCAATGGACTCTAATCAGCCTTGCACCATCTGATTTTGCTTCTCTTATGCTGACAGATTCTTGGCTTAGACCCTGTAACTCACAGAGGGTAAAGGATGGCAGCTAATATTTTGGCATGGGAATTAGCAGAGCATTGCTGGATGTTAGAGAACCATCATCTCAGAGGGCTACAAGGTGGTAAAAATGTGGCTTACAGGGTTAAGCCATGTTAGCATGAACTCGCTCTGCCAGTCCAAAGCAGCTGAAAAGTCTGTTATCTCCATTTATTAGTTTAATCCTTTAATCCACCTTGCTGTCCAATTAGATTAATGAAACAAGAATCCCATTTGCAGCTTGACCTGTGTTATCACACTTATATAAAGGGAATAAATGTATCTATGAAAGGGGTATGGAAGTTCCTGGGTGAGGACTGCCATAGGGTTTATTTAGTGAGGGCTGAATAGCTCATTAGTGACCTGAAGAGCATAGGAGGGCTCGTGGGACTAACCCACTGTCAGAAGACAAGGTGGTGTTCATGCTATGATGTGGCCTAACAAAAATTTTAATAGTTCAAAGGAGAATTTATTGCTTTACTCAAGTGCTCCTGAACTCACTGATTTTTTTTTTTAAATTCATAATGGTTGGAGCTAAACTGCTTTATATATTAAGAAATGGATCTGCTTGCAAGCCGGATCTGATAACTATTTAATGGAAACCAGTGAAACGTTTTGCTGGCATGTCTGTAGGACTTCCCTCAAATTGCTAAAGGTGTTCAGATGAGTTTCCCTGACAAGCACTGACATTCTTTTTCTCTTTTCTTGGGCCAGATTCTGATCCCACAAGTTACTCTCCAGAGCATTTTGACTTCTATAGTCTTGACTGGTGAGACTGCTTATGAAGAAAGGCCAATGCTGAACTACCTTTGAGACCAGGGACTTTCGGAAGTCAACAGGATTTAAAGAGTAACTGGTCACCAGAGAAAGACTTTTCTGAAAGGACTCCCATTCTCCTTTTCATACAGTGCCTGAGGTGCTTTTGCCTATCTCAGCATCAAATTAAAATTTGCTCTGTGTGCTAAAACATACTGGTAGGAAGGCAAAGGTGATTAAGGCTCTCATCAGGATTTGGGAGGGCTGTGTTTAATTCTCTGCTCTAAGACTGGTTCCCTGCATGACCCTGAGGCAGTCCCTCAACCCTGCAGTGTTTCATTTGTAAGATGGGCAGGGTATCACAGAGTTCCCACACAGGAATGCAGCAAGGAGAAAGTGTTAGACACTAGGTTGTCTTTAATGTCCTGGTAAAGATAAGATACCATAGAAGACATAAGAGCTTATAATCAATTGAAACAAAGCTCTGGGAGTTCTCTGTATTTCTTTACTTCTCTCTCAGCATTATCTGCATTAATAGGTGAGGGCATATGAAAGGTGTACTATTTTTTACCAGTCCTTCAACTTCTGCCACTTGTTGTTTGGCCCCAAAGCCTTTCTGCCACATCTGAAATGCCACATGGTAAATCTACCCTGAACCGCATTTTTTTAGTCACTCTGTACCCTGTGATCTCTGAACTAACATCTGTCAGGGACTGCTGCTTTGGTCAAAGCCACAGGAACATGAGGTAACACAGCTTTCTCATTCTGAAAACCTGGTATGGGAATGACATGAGCTCACCCACCACTTTTGCACTGAGTAAACAGCCTGCAAATGGAATTTTTTTTGAAAAAAAAAGGTGCTTATGGTTGCAAAGGATCCTGGGAAAGACTTTTAAAAAGCCATAGTGGTGAACTGTTTCTAGCCAAGTTTTTGGCAGTCACATTGTTTGGAGATAAACCTTGCCCCTGCAGGCTACAGTATTCCGAAACAAGTATTTTCTGGCCCAGGAAATTTCTCACAGAGGCTGATTAGATGACCCTTAGCCTGTAAAATCATAAAATAATTTAGACTGGATGGCACCTTTGGTGGTTTCTGGTCCAATTCACAGCACAAGGCTTTGATGGGTTCCACCAGGACCTGTCTGCAGGAAAAGGAAAGATAATAGGATGGAGATAGCTTTGGAAACTGCAAATAGCAACATCTTTAATGATTAGCATGGTTTTGTTGCTTTTCCTATTAGGGAAACTACTAAAGGTGTCTTCATAGGGCAGCAACATCCAGTGGGTTGGGAACAAAGTATTAACCATGTTGGCTCTGTTTTGAATAAACATTCTCTTGCCATATAGCACTGAATAGAACAATTGTTCTTTTTAAATTGTCTAATGAAAATGCTATCATCATCTTCAGAGCACTAACAGAGATCTGTGTTTACTGGATAAAAAACTTTTCGGGAGTCAGGAATCCTGATTTCTGCTCTGATCCTGGCTTGCTCCGTCACCTCAGACAATTTACTTCTGTGTGCTCTTTTTCCCCTCATCTGCAGAATGTCCTGTGAAACGTACTGATGAAGATCTACATAAGTGAACTTTGAAAATAAAAGTTACTATAATAATTGAGGGTATATTTAGTCCTGCTTGAATGACTGAATGCTTGACTTAAAAAGTCAGGAAAACATAACATTTTCTTAAAACAAAGTCAGGTCAGAGAAGCAGCATTTTCAGTTTTTAGGAGGTATTTACCTGAATTCTGCTTGAATTCTAAGCTCTAAGTTTAATGAAGCCCAAGCTTGGGGCTTGGCAAATCAAGCAAGTTGCCCCTGCTGTTTGCAAAGCAGAGCTACCTCTTGCAAACTGACTGTAGTGAGGATGGTCACTTCTAAACAGGCGGCTCTGAGCACAGCCTGTTCTGTCTGCCAGGTTCACTCAGATATTAAGGACAAGCAGCAGGTGACAGCGCAGGAGTTATGGGCAGAGAAAACAGGCGATACGTTCCTGTTTTCATTTAACATCCAGTTTGACCCAACAAGTAAATGCCACTGGGAAAAAGCTCTCAGACCCTGTATCTTCAAACATGTTGAGGGGTAGGCTCTGCTCTTTGGAGAAAGGTGGACACAATATTAACTGGCTTAAGCTCTGTTTCGGAACTGATTCCACACGTGGGAAGAGCACAATTTGTCATTAGACCTGAGTGGGCATAGAAATCCTGAGCAAAGAAATGGGAGAGCTCCTCTGCCCCATGTAAATGAAATCTTAGCACTCTCTCTCACAATCCAGTGGATATTTCTGCAGTGACTGCACAACCAGGTCTAGAACATTCTGCTTTTCTAGAACATAAACCAGCCCTTTCCAGATGATGGAAGAACAAAGAAGAAAGACCATAATTGGATCTTACTGTTTGTGGTTTTATTTTCTCCCCTCCCTTTGCTTTCTAATGAGAGTCAGCAATTTGGAGAGTTTGTGGACATAGTGTTCACTGGAGGAGCTTTCATTTCATGGTTACCCATTTGTGCTCATTGCCAACTTTACAGCTAATTGAAACAAAACTGAGCTTGTAGATTAAATGGCAACCCCTGGGATTTGTTTCTGCAATTACCAGCACTCCTCCTAGACAGATTCTAATTCAATAGCAAGTTCCTAGACCCACATGCAGAAAACACTGGGAAAAATCCCACTGCCTGGATGACATCAGGGTTAACTCTGTCCAGTCCAATTCAGCCCCTGCAGTCCATGACAACTGTAGGTGAAATTGTGGCCTGTACAAATCTGGGAAATCTGCCACCAGCTTTGTATAGTTAGACGAAGGCTAGGATTTCACCTTGGAAGACTGTAGGAATTCTCTTTTCTTGACAGCACAACATTTCCAGCCTCACAGCTTGCCTTGCAATGGCTTAAGTTTTACAGAGTGTGTTTTCCCTCAGTGTGGTCAAAGCTATTCATGCATTTCTCAAAAACACATGCTCAGCTTTGGAGCATAACCTTTTGCAAGCCCCTAGCAGATACCCTGTACCCAGACTGAATTCCCTGGGTGGGAAAAAGGGGGCTACAAAATGCAGCATTTGCAAAAAAAGCTTTTTGAAAGCAGTTTCCAGGGCTTAAAAAGAAAACAGTCACCTCTGAACTATTTTTACCATCAGATATTCAATCTGAAAAGCATTCACAGACCAGGGGATGGATACGTGGCTAAGCAGATTCACAATACAATACCAGGCAAGAAAAAGTTATCTTTTGCTGTATATTCTCATTGGCAAAGACAGCTAGAGAGAATGCACACTGACTGGCAAGGATTTCTACTACCTTATCTGTTTCCATGGCGTAAAGCAAAATTCATGTGCCAACTCACTGACAAATTTTCTCCACTTCTAACTCAATTGAACCTGCTTGAATTCCAGAGAGTGCAGCTGGAGAGTCAACATGATAGAGCAGAAACCAGCCGTATCAGGTTCTGGATCAACTTTTCTTGCTCTCTTTCAGCCCACCAGTAGGAATTCAATCAAGGAACAAGTGCTAAATTTATCTAAGTGATGCTACAAGCCAAACAACCCTTGGCTTGGCCCTGAGAAACTGGCAGTTTTCATCCAGATTTTTTTCACTGGACATCCAAGGATAAAGTAAAACTGGAATAGGTATGGGAGAAAATGGCTGGAGAACTTCTGTGTGAGAATGCACTAAGATGCTTGAGGGTAGAAAAGAAAATAGATACGCTCAAGCTCTATAAAACTCCACAGAGCATTGTGTGAGCAGTGAGGGATGGACAGTACCTCGCAGATTCCGAGAGCTGTAGGATGCCAGCTGGAATCAGCTGGAGGTGAATTCAGGGCAGAAGCGTGGGGAGAAAAGTTGCAGAGTAGCAGAAGCTGTTGAACTATGGAGCTCTCTGCCATGTGCCAACCCTTTACATGGGCTGAAAAGTTACACAAAAGCATAGAAGACAGATGAGTTGCAGAGGCACCACAACACAACAGATACCACTTCTGGCTCAATGTCACTGAATCACAATTTTCCAGAGGCTGAGGGAGAACACCTTGGGGAACTATTGATATCATATGCCCTGTCTTTATTCTTTTCCCTGGACATCTGCCATAAACTACCACTGCAGACAGCATCCTTAAAAAACTGGGTATAAGAACACAAAAGCTGTCACCCTGCATCCATCGGTGCTCAGAACCAGACACTCACTCATGCTACAGGAGGGAGCATACGAAAGAAATACAGCCCTGCTTCTTTCAGCAACTGCCCTCTACACTCAGGTTCTCACAATCTGCAGTGTAAGGACACTCTGAGCCAGAGACTTGCCTTGATAGATTTTAAAAGGGATTGAACAGCTCTAGTGGGAAGGAAATGCACCTGTGATTCAGTCCTTATTTGAGTTCAGCTGCCTGAGCATCTCTGCCTTCCTGTCTCCTTTCTGAAGATTGACACAATGAAGCACAATGATGATGGAGAACTCAGTGATGCCACATTTCTCCACATTTTGTGGAAATAGTCAGATAGAAGGGAATGAAATCTTATTAGCTCTCCCAGGGAGAGAAATCATGCTCAGCCTCAGCCCTATTAAACATCAGAGAACTCACACAGGGCAGTGTGTATTGGAAAGGTGGCAGTATGTGTTCTGCCTCACAGGGTGATTAGTTTTGTTGTCAAGTTGGCTGCTGAGATCTGATACCTTTGCCCAATTCAATCCACAGTGGGCTTTCCACGTCTTTTCTCCAAAGCCCTGTTTATGAAGACGAAAACAATCTTGGAGATTATTTTGCAGATGTCACATTTTATGAATAAGGCAATTGCTGTAATAAAGGCTTTTTCTCTTTTTTTGGCAGGCTTTCAATCTATGGCCTGGGTCTCCATGCCCCATGTTCCCCCTCCACACAGTACAGAAATGGACACTACACATTTCTGTCTGAGGCTGGCCTTGGCAAGGGAGCCAACGAGAAGAGAAACAGCCTGTGCTCTAATAAGTAAAATATTTATGTCTTGCTTTGGCTAACATACCCTCTCTCAATAAAATATTTTTCCCAGGAGGAGTTCTATGAAAGGGAGGGGGTTCCTTTATTATGACCTCAAATAATTCTTTTCTGCTCCCCTTCAAAAGCCTCAAAATCAAAGGACACTGTGCTCTGAAGCTTTTTGTTGCCATTCTTGACCTTGTTATCATTAGTTATTACAATCATTATATTGATTTCCATTACGAGCTCTCACGAGGCCCTGGCTAATCAGCACCCCATTCCAGGAAATGCTCTGACAAATCTCTCACAGCATATGCATACACAAAGCTTGTAGTTGAAAAAGACCAGCTAAACAGACTGTTAACACGTTCCCATGCCAGGGAACTGCAGCATGGAAAACTCCAGCAGTTCAGTGACAGCCACTGCGGAGCCCAATCCAGAGAGGGAACAAAACTCATAAGCGGCACTGATGATTTCTCACTGTGTCTCAGGTGGCCATTCTGACACGATCCTTGAGAGACCCTTCACCCACGGGAGAGTTGTTTATGGTGTGGGGCACTTCAGCTCACAGCTCACCTCAAGCCAAACAGTGCTCCAGATTTACAGCTCCCACAGCAATCCGTGTGATTTAGGGCAGGCTCAAGCTCAGGTGGAGGATCACGGGCCTGACGTGAACAGGGAAGATTCACCCTGCTGGGAACTGCCACTCGTGTGCAACAGAACAGACAGCATGTGCTGTCTTGCAGCAGAAGACCACACTGCTGCTCCTGAGTCACCAAAAAAATTGTAGCCTCTTTCTGGGCACATCATGTTCAGCACTCTGCAGGGCAGGTGACAAGATCACTCATGGCAACTGCTCTCTCTTGCTAGTGTTCTATTACAGAAGCTTTTGGCCTGTTCCAGACAGTCACTTGTACCATCTTGCTTACTTAAGGCAGGAAACAGAACTCTGTACCCACCCAGCTGAGGATGATGACTCTCAGTTTTGATGGAGCAAGACTTTACTTCAGAAAGCTACATGCAGACACAGTCAAGTCTTAGAAAGGCATGCCCATCTACTTAGAAACACAGCTGGGTTGTCACTAACCACAAGACACATCCTGGCCAGTCTGAAGGTCCTCCTCTCAGTTTTGCTGGCAAGGGGTGAACGTGAAGGCAGGTAGCTGTTGCAGAGATCCCTCCTCCTCAGAATGCTTTTTGCTCACTGCTTACGTGGATTTAAGACCAACCTCACAAGTCATTCTTTACCATCTATCTCTTGGTCACAGAGCTTTGTTTATATGCTTACAATACCTATTTATGAAATCATAAAGCTGTGTTCTTGAAGTAAAACCTCATCTTCTTTACTTGCCTCACCTTCTCTGCAAAGCTACTGTCCCTTGTCCTTGAGTTGCCAATCCAGGAGGCACAGCTGGGATTTGAACTGGCCCTTATTAGATCTTCAAAAGTATGTACATGACAGAGCTACTAGGAATGTCTCAAGATTGGAAAAGGTTTCAGTGGTGACTCTCTTTATTATATTCCAGGGAATCCAACTCAGTCATAAATCTCTAGTAACCTGTCTGCATCATGTTTTTGTGAAGGAAACCCAGCTACCAGCCCTCATGGCAAAACTCTGCAGATGTCACTTCAGTTCTCTTTGAAAGCAAAGGGCTCCACTCAAGAGTTCACTTATGACTCTGCAGACTCACTTGGCCTCTCCTTCTCAGTTACCACCCCCCCAGAAATCGTGGTTTGATGGGGAGAAGGAGAAGAAACAAAAAAAACCAACACCAGACTCTGTTACCTCTAAAGGAATCACAAGAGGAAAAGTCCCATGGATACCAATGGCAAAAACACACACAACCTGGAAGGAAGAGAGAAAAGAAAACCCTATTTGGGATTTTAAAAGAAAAGTTCAGCATGCACACACAATACCCTTTGGCAAAGGGGCCCAAGCTGGAAAATGTTGCAGCTCCAACATGCTGTGCTCAGAGAAGGTGTTAATTGTCCAGCCATCCTGTATTATTACACACAAACAGGAGAGGCCCTGCAGAACTGTAGGGGTCTGTCAAGATCCCCGCCCAGATGGAAAGAGCAGAGAGAGTTATGTAGGATTAACACAAGAGGAGAGAAAGGAAAGAGGTGAAGGAAAGGTAATGTCCCAAGCACTACAGCTCTGAGCTAACAAGGCAGGTCTGCTGCGTCTCACAAATTGAAATGGGGATCCTCTGGCTGCCCTCGCTCCCACACCTCGACCTCTGGTTCAGGCACTCCCGGCAGGAGGCCGGGGATTCCCTCCTCTCTGGGACTGAGCCAGAGCTGTGATTTACTGACCAGCTGCATTTAGTGTCACCAGTCCCAAACTCCTTTCAATTCGCAGTAGCAGTCAGAGGCTTCAGGAACTTTGTCTGCCCAGAAGGAACCACCCAAGATGTGTTTGCAGCTGATGTCTGTAGCTGTGGTCACTTCCCAACAGGATCACAGATACTGGCTCCTGTGCTTGAGGAAAGAAATACTGGAAAGACTGTGACACCAGCCTATGTGTGTTTGGTTAATGAGAGCTACTGAAATCTTCACCCAAGTGTCAACCTTTCTGGCCCTACAGCCACACACCAAAATCTTCATATGGCTGTGAGCTCCCAGGCACAAAGCTCTAGGTAAAAGCCAGGAGTCTGTGTGCTTGTGGTCTGGGAATTTACATGCAGCATGGAAGGTGTGGTATCTCCCCCAAAGCCTGACACAAACACAGTGGGATACCCAAGGACTGCTTCACTTGGTCAGTGATGCTGTAACAAAATCTCATATCCAGAAAAAAGAATTGGTCATGTCCAAGTGCAAGCTAAAGCTTTGAAAGAATTAATACTATGGGGAGAGACATTATTAGACTACACAGAACCAGAGAGAGAGGCTGCTTCTTCAATGTGCAAATGTTTTAATAAATTCTGAAATTTTCTAAATCAGGCATAAATTAAATGGGCTTGGGTGAAGGAGACACTCGATGATGTTCTGCTAGTCAACCTCTAGAAGAGCCATTTGTGACAGCACTGAATACTCATGGATCTCTACTGCAACAATAACCAGCTGCTGTGAGAGGTGAATAATGTCCAGAAGAAAATACTGCTGAAAATTCAAACAATAAATTGAATTTCTGGAGAGGCCAGTACTGCCTTTTACGTTTGCAGACAGGATTCACCACAGTCATCTTTATAACAATTCTTCTCAGATGTGTTTGCAGACCATTTTTAATTGGCCTGTTGAGGGACAATTCCAGAGTTATAATAAGCTGCGCACTACTGGGCAAAGCACTGGACTGTTGAACTCATGTACAATTTTCCTGTGGATTAGATCAAATTCCTGATGTAGGAAAAACTATTAGGGCCTGCATTCTGTTTTTACTTCTGAGAGTTTAACACACATGTTACTGACTTCAACCAAGTGGTTTCCAACATATACCTGTGAGAATGCAGGATCAAACCACAATGTGTTACGTTTCAAAATATTTTTTCATAATAAGTTGGTTTAGTGTACTCACTTTTCACCCCTAGAGAGCTAAATGTAATGAGATCACACAGAGAAAGGATATGGAGTTTCACCGTAATCTCCAGGAGACAACATGCCATATCCAAAAATCCTCTCTCAAATCAGTAGTACTTCCAGTTGTAGAGCAATACCATCTGTGGAGATAATTTGAAGGAAGCAGAGAGGTCAGAATTTCAACTGTCATGTGAAGATTTGGAGTGTAGGTATCAGGGTTATTGTGAGGATGTGTTTGCGCCCAGCTTATGAAATTCTTCAGTCTATGCTTTTCCTAAAGCTTCACTGCCTGGAGTCTCGTGAATATCTGACACATTTTTTATATTGTACAGTTTTTCTCTTCTTTTCCTTTTTTTTTTTCCCCTCTACTTGCATTGAGAAAATACAAAATTCTCTGGAATCATTAGGAAGAAATTATTCCCTGTGAAGATGGTGGGGCCCTGGAACAGGTTGTCCAGAGAAGCTGTGGATGCCCCATCCCTGGAAGTGCTCAAGGCCAGGCTGGACGGGGCTTTGAGCAACCTGATCTAATGAAAGGTGCTTCTGCCCATGGCACTGAGGCTGGAATTAGATGATCTTTAAGGTTACTTTCAACCTAAATCATTCTATGATTCCGTGGTTTTCTAACAGCGAAAACTGCTAAATCTATGATAACAATGGAACGACATTTAATAACTTACTGTGCACAAACCTGCTGTGAGTTTTCCTTTAGCAACAGAAAGCAGCACGACAGGTTGATTTCAGCATTAGCCTGATGAGATCTGAACACTACTGCTACAATGAAATGAGAATCAAAAATGGGACTCTCATAAAATCAGATCGCACCAATCCTAGTCCAACACTCAAGCTAACAGGTGTCTGAGTGGAAATGTCTGTCCCTGCCCTCTCTGCATCACTCCAAGATTTAACTGCTGTATTTAATCCTTCAATTTCAATGCTAACATTTTAAATTCAAGGGGGCGATAAAAAAAAGTGGTGTTCGAGGGTTCTAATTAAATTACATGCTTTATTTTTTTAAATTAAATAGCCTAAAAGGAAATAAACTGGAAGAAATACTCTAACAAATTATTTAGAAGTATTTCATATGTATCTAAAAAGAGAGCCAAATATAAATTGACAGCTTAGTGCAAGAGAACTTCAATCTGGGTTTTATTGCAATAACAAAAGTGCGTATTTAAAAGCCTTCACACAGAGCATCTATTCAGAAATAAGCCCGAAGACAGTCAGGGAATTAAAAAGAGGATAGTGTCTTGAATTAATCTAGAACATTTTTGTGGATTAGTTTACAAGCACAGAATGCCTCAGGGGGCTAGGGAGAGTGTAGAGCACTGAAGTCAGAGGGATCTGTCTTTTTCCTGTTGCTGGTGATTAGTTCATATCTCTTTGACACCATGTTTACAAGCCCCTAATTGCCTCATTAATACCTCATTATTACTTAGAAAGTGAAGAAGCTTTTAGCTTTGATGCTGCTTTGCTGCATTTGAAGGCAAATATAGGGTGAATTTTGAATGTGTTGGTACTAATTAAAGTTGAAGTCTGTTTCCTGTTGCTTGTGGGTGGGTGTTAATGACTTCAAAGAAAAAATTAGGCTTCAATTTATATTACTTGCCTCCTAACTTACACGCACAGGAATAAGTGCAAGTAAGAAGCCCATTCCTGCAAACTGGATTTAGGAAGGGACACAGATCCACAGGTCTATTTTCTTTCATGCTTTTGCAGCGCGAACCAGATTCAGTGAAGGCTCGTTCACTCTCTATTAGACTGTCTGGAACAGACTGATGCTGGTCAGTTCAGTCCACACAGATCCGGCACAAACCTTCCCACGCTGCCACACATGGACACAGCTCCATATTCCCCTTCTGCACCGGAACCTGAAAGCGAAACTGAATCATCACTGTGTAAAATTGCCTTGGGTCTGTTTGCCTCCTGCTCTGCATGGACACGGTTTTCTGGTCACCCTGGAAAAGTCTGGTTCAAAGCAAAACGAAAATCAGGCACAAGATCTTGTGATTTTTCACTTGTAACCACATGCACATATTTGATATATAGATGTATTAGTAATGAAAAAATATATATGCATGTATATATAACAGCACACGGCATCTCACCGTATCCAGTAAGCACATTCTTCCTGTAATGTGTCTGAAGCTGGGACCTTTGGAAAGGGATCCAGCTTTCAAACAACTGTGCACAACTGTTTCAATATACAAGTTGCAAATAAGCCAGTGACCGCAATTATGGTTACTGGATTAACATATAAATGAATAAATGAGATGTTTAGAACCTCATTTGGGCTACAGAGATGCACTGCCCGATAATGTTTCAAGGAATTTTCTTCCAGCCCCAGACAGAAGACAGACAAAGCAGACATTAACCACAACAAAATCAATTCCGTGGGAATTTTTTAAAGAGAAATGTGCTTTCTTTAAATTAGCTCATTTTCAGGGGTCTGGGGATGTTGTGAATGAAGAAGGGGGTGAAGGAGAAGGAAAAGATGTCCATTTTTGGTAAAAGCATTCAGTTTCTTAATAAGAATTTTGGATGAGAAAAATACTGAAAAAGAGTCTTTGCTGACGGCTAATGGAAAACCCTACACAGACTGGAAGATTTGGATACAAAAATAAAATGTTTTCCATACAAATTAAATTCCCAAAGAGGCATTTTTCACCAGCATTGTTTTTCAGTGGTAGGGGCTGGGGGTGGGCATAGAAAAAAAGCAAGTCGAGAAGGCTGAACATTCCTCGATGAAGTAGTCAGGGTTTGTCTAAGAGTCCCAGGGCTCAGGGTTTAGCTCAGGCTGCTCAGAGTCACCGGTGATTAACAGGCCTTGTTGTCACAGGCCCAGGACAGCAGGTCTTGGCTTACCATGAGCACTCTGAAGGCAGAGCTCAGAACAACTCAGCCTTTCACGTTCCTGTCATACCTCGCATCTCCTCTAAGTGAAAGTAAATTGATAAAATTCTGACTTCATTTTATTTCTGTATTAATAAATGTCAATAACATTAAATTACATACATAGCTAGGGAGCGCCCCTTTACAGACATGACTGTAGAGAATACACATATGAAACAAAATTTACCGAAAATCATCAGACAGAAAACAAGTCTAAGAAATGGGTAAAGAAGGAATCCGCTCCTCCTCTGTTATATTTACAGTATCTTTGATTTATATCAAACATTTTTAAAAAGTATTAAAACAAAAATAATTAAGGCAAGCCAAATCCTTTCCTTGCCAGCACACAAGGCTTGTCCGACTGGACATATTGAGGCTATCAATCGGTGGTGTGTATTTATAACCTAGTGCTCAGACAACTTGGAACGACAAATGCAAACAGCCACAAAGAAGTTACTTTGTTCGCTTGGCACAAACAAATCCCTGAGATGAAAAGCAGCCTGGCGTTTATTTTGGGCCAAGCTTCCTCATCTGACGATCCACAACGTGGCACGGAAAGGGCAGTGTTACCAAAAGACATGAAGCACATGGAGATGCATCATTAGAGCAAACACAGAACAGGGTGCCAGGTTTTGTTATTCTTTCTTCTTCCTTACCAGAATGGATGTTACTTTCCCTCAGTTTTTCTCCTCAAAGCACACTGGTTTGGAGCTTGGTTGTTTGTTGTTTTTAGTTGGTTTTTTTTTTTAAGGACCAAGCTTGTCGGCACAGCCTGAAAAGCTCTTAGAGCTATAATTTAAAACTGAATTATGTTGATTGAAAACATGGCTAGCATCTGACTGCAGACATGTCTGAAGACTTCCACATGCATAGTCAAATGAGGACTGGTGAGGACATGGTGAGATTTGCCAGAAATATTAAAGCCAGCTCTGCAGGCACATGATCCCCAACTGTGCCCTAGTAGTAGCCAGCCTGGGAAATGCCCATCTAGATATCTGTGGTAGATTCCCTTAACCACAGAACCATGGAGAGCTGAGCTGTCCACATAAGCAAGACACTGTGATGGTCAGTCATTCTTGAGATGTTTCTCAGAACAGAGAGTTCAAATCCAAGACCAGAGGAAGAAACCTCAGTGGGGTCCAGGCTGTTTTGATGCCTCATTTTTCCTCCAACATGACCAAATCACAAGAGAAGCAATGGAGGAGAATGGAAAGAGCAAGAGAACTCCAACAGAGTGTTTGGCCAGTGAACACATGGCTTCCTGGAAGGAGAGCACAGGGCCTTTTTTGGGGAGCTGGCTGAGAGGATGGCAGCAAGGTGACAGCTACCAACAGATAATGAACAGAGGCTGCAGGAAACCAGAGCCAGTTTGGTTTTAGGAATGCTGACGTTGTTCAAAGGGAGGAGCTTGCCACCTTCCATGGCTCCTTCAGGGGAGGATCTGGTCAGGCTTCTAGTCCTTATCTCCATGGGCAGGCATGGACACTGAGCCTGGAGTCACACTGTCCCAAGCATGCATAATGGAAGCTCAACTGATGGTATAATGCCTTCATCCTTCTCATACCTTCATCCTCTCAGATATGTCAGGCAGCTAAAGCCATGAGAAAGTATTAATAAAGTTTTAAACTTCTGATGACACTCAGGCTTTAAATGGAGGGTCATAGGTGATTTGGGAGACTTTTCTCTCATTTCATTTAAAAAACAGTTTTCTCACAGCTCTTTAAACACTGGAATAGATATGCATATATTTTTCAGTATATGGATTCAAATCCTTGGTTTCTTTGGCAAAAGGCCATATAAATTTTCATGGATTTGTTATTGCCTGCTATAAATTTACTGCTCAGAAAGAATAATATTTCATTTGCTTTATCGTCAGTGCCTCTAAAGAAGGTGAAAATGGATTTAAGTCTTTCACTGAGCATCTTGATGAGGACAGAGTAGGAACATTAAAAGAAGCCAAAAGGACACTTAAAGAATTGATATAAGGCTCCATCAACTATAATTCAGTTGATAAACTTAGGTCTCCTTTGCAATGAATTACAATGCCAAGAGATTTGTTCTGTAAATTCTGTCCAGAACTTGGAAACACCACTCCTAAGAAAGAAAGCAAACTCCTAGGGGACTCAAGCAATACTTTCCATCTGAATAAGCAGAGTTTGATCTTACTCATTGTTGGCTTTTAGGCTCTTCCTATTTTACACAGAGGAATAGGGGCAGTAGAGACAATTCACCAGCACAGGTAGGAGCAGCACCTCAAACTCTTCAGTTTACAAATTCATGGGTACATACACAGCTTCACAAAGTTAAATCTATCAAGCTGAAGCCATTTCCTGGGCAGCTCTACTTATTCCATGATTCTTTATTATCTCCACAGTGACCTCATTTAGAGAGGACACTGAAGGGATTTTACGTCCCTGTATCAGCCCCCAGATGAGGTAGGCTTGGGATTAAGAGAGCAGGACCTGGACTTCAGCAGGGGCAGAGATCCAAGTGTGCAGAAAAGTGTGCTTGGTTTTTTGTGATGGTGTAGAGTGAAATCAAGGAGTCATGCTGTTTGTGCTTTGGAGCTTCTCCAAAACTTATGTTCAGACCCGGACTTGCCTCCATTTATCAAACTTATTTAGCTTGAAGAGTCTGACCATGTGGTTACCACCATATTAGTATCTGAGCTATATTAAGTTTACGCTACTGAACAAATTTATGACTTGAAAGCCTGATCCTTGTCATTGGGCATCCAAGATGTGGTTAGATGAAGCAATTTGCTCAGAGTCAAAAAAGGGGTGGGTTACAGAGTTGAGGACAGCAGCAGAACCCCTGAGTCTCATGTTGTTGGCCAGTGCCCAGGGGGATCCCTTCTCCTTTGCAGTCATTGAAAGATCAGTGAATTGCTCTCTAAATTCTTCCAACAGGAACTCTCCAAAACACAGCAAATGGGATTTTTCACACTTTGACTAATGAAAGCTTGGCACACAGCATGACAAATAAAATCCTTGCTGCCAGCAGTACAGATATATATAAAATTATGTTTATTTCTACAGGGCTTGTGAATAAGCAAGACATTTTTCACCCATGAAAGGCAGTTTCTATGTGCATGTGTAAGTTAGCAACAACAACAAAAAGTGTGACCGATGATCCCAATGAACATCATCCCGATGAGATTTAAGTAGTCGTAACTTTTTGCTTCTGAAAATAAAGTCTCGTTTTTTACTTCACCCTACAAACTTCTGGGTTTATTGTGGCTATATTTCTCTGCTCTTGACAAAAATACAGACATAATTCATCCTTTTGTCTCATGTTTAGAGACTAGCTTCCATCACAGGGCTAGGCATGCATAGAGAGAGAGGCAACAAAAAGATGTGCTCACAAAGCACAGTGCCTACAAGGTCTACTTCCATATGAAAACAAAGCTAGTTTCTAAAAAGCAGGGAGAGCTCACTCTTCTTGCCAATTTGTGACATTTCTCTTACTTTTTTTCCCTGCTTTCTTGGTGCTCTCCACATGACCAGTACTAACAAGAGGAGAGACTAGCCTAACTCCTCATGCAGGCAGACTAAAAGTGATTGGGCACAAACTGGGACCAACAGTGCACTACAGACACGTTTCCAAAACAGAGAGTATTTTCTCTTTGTCTGCCGAAAATGTTTTGAAAAGAGTGCACTGAAAAAAGCCCTGAGAACAGTAACTTCTGTGAGAAACTGATATTGAGATCCTACCATATAGATAAGAGATGACCTGGCCATAGCCTTTCAGTCCACATTTGATACCCCTAAGGACAGCTCAGCAGAGGAGCCCATGTAGGCATTTTAGGGACTTGCCATAGTGTGAAATGTTTACTTTTTCTCAAGTGCAAAAGGATTACTGGGACTACTTTAAATTTGCTTCAAAGAAACAATAGAAGAGCTTTATAGTTCTGTAATAATCAGAAGATATGTAAGAATAGGTAAGATAGGTAACATGTGGTGTGCTTTAGTATAGCAGAGCATCAGGTTTTATTTAGTTAATTCTTCCCTACAGTTTGTAATGGATATACAGAGTGTGATTCAGAGTAGGAATGGGCTGAGTATCACAGATCCAAGCATGCACAGCTGGATCTCAAATACAGAAGCCACTTTGAGTTGCACATGAGGAAGGAAAGGGGAAGATTACTAGGAAGATCTGAAACGACAAAGCTTCTTCCACATGATTAAGTGCATTTACATGTTCTACTCAAACCAGCAGAAGTTGTTTCCAGGCAGCAGAAAGAAATGAGTGGGACTCCACACTAGGTATGTGGGTGTACAACATACATATGTACTGCTCCTCACCTGAAACTACCTAAAAATAGGGCAAAATCACAATTTGGAGAGAGAACTGGCAGTGTTACAAGAAAAATATAGGTATTGAAAAAGCTTCCTTCATTTTTCTCCTGGGATAGAGAACCAGGGTTACAGCAAAGAGATGGTTAGAATTCCCCTCTAATAACCATAACCAGAATTCCTCATGAAAGGAGGCAGACAGATTTCTCCTGCAGCAGGTGCCCTAGAAGACTAGGAGAGGGTAGCACACACTGGCAGTAGCAGCCCCAGTAGCCCATTTATCAGGAAACACTGTCACAGGCTGTGTTGAAATCCAGAAAGAAGACCATTCCCATGACAACCCTGCAAAAGTATTGCTGCAGTGCTGGCATAAACTTCGAGCCTTGGGGTCTCTCTCAGCACCACCAGCAGTGCCTAAAGCAGAGTCCTCCTCCTTAGTCTTACTTAGAAGTAATTTTATAACTTTGTAGGCAATCTGTTATTTACCCCTTTTAATGGAGGTCTCACCAAGTATTTAGACACAGGTCCAGAGGAACAAGAGGATGTTTTGTGCTGGACTGATATTAAAAAGCAGTAATGCAGGTGACCTGAACCAAAAGAATGGATGGCATTGATGGATGAAATGAGGATGGATGGATGAAATGAAGTCAGTGGCTATGACTGAGAACTAGCCCCAGCCCCCACTCCTAGGTGAGATGGACATCTGGTTGGGATAATGGAGGTCCAGCTGACCCAACTCTGGTCAGGCTAGATGAGATCTCTTTTAAATCTACTTGTGTAAGATTCATGAAACCCAAAATACAGACTCATATGGCATTTTGAGATTGGGGAATTTCAGATCCTGGCCAATTTCTATTGTTAAGCTCACAAAACACTGAGATAAATAATGGAAAATGCTTCATCTGCTATGTATTTAGGGCACTTTTGCAACGTGACATCAGAAAATATTCCATGGTGGAATTTATTAGCATAAAAATGGACTTGGTGAGACTTTGTGATCTATTAAACTTCCAGCTAACTAGACTTTTGTTTATCCAATCGACAGATGGTGTTTTTCTGAACTGGTTATGTTGATTCACAGCACTGAAGTGGTTACTGGAAAAAAGGACCACGAGTTTAATAAGGAGCAGGCCCACACACACACAACAAATGTGAGCCATATCCTACCAGCTCCAAAAGAAAAAGAAAGCAGCAGTTTTTACACCAAATTACCAAAATATTGGCACATTTTGCATGTATATTAGGGGTTCCAAGCCGCTGGAACAGGAATGCTGTTGGTAAATGAGCTACTTCAGATATATACACAATGTTACTGCATTTGCTTGGAATATTCTGCTCCAGGTTAGGATAAAGACACAGAGGCTCCTCCTTCAGACGTGCTATCTTGGAGGGCCGGTTTAGCTGCTTTACAATAAAGACTCATCCCACTTACAAAACTCCTCTGAGGATTCTCATTAATAAATGCCAATGAACATAATATGATACCCAGGTTGTAGAAATCAATGGCAATCTAGAAACCAGGAAAAGAAAATAGAGTGAATGACAATAAAGAGTGGAGCATTTAGAGGACTCTTGAGCAGCTGAACTCCCAATCATTCTCCAAACATGAAAGAGGTTTCAACTGTTTATGAAATTAAGTGGAGCTTCTGGAACTGCACGCTGAACTATGCTGAACAGGAAGAAATCTCTTTGCTTATTAGGCCTCAAGGAGATAATCTATTGTGCTACAGAAATGGCTATAGCCTTTGCTAGGCAGCAGGGAGATTACTTCTGTTCAGGTGGATGAGCTGCTTTCAGATCTTTTTTTCACAATCTCTCTGATTCAATATGCTTTAGGAAAGGAACAGTAATGTTCTGCTTAAGGTACAGGCAGAAGATCTTGAAGAGATGGGATCCACCATACTTGTAGTAGGACAGCAGAGAAAGACAGGCTTCTGCCTCCATGGGCTAAAATCCAGAATATTTTTGAGAGGATGGGAAAAAGAACCATAAAATGTATAAGGGAGCATTAACAGCACTCACCTATCCCATCATTTTGTGTGTGTGTGTGTGCATATATACATATATATATGTGTATATATGAACAAACTAATATATATAAACACACACACATAGACACATACACCTTCTTAGAGGTGTGCATAGGTAATTTTACATACATACACAAGCGTAGACTAAACTTTACACAGAGGGAGAATGCATTCCAGAGTCTGACACTGGGAAAGGTTTTCTTCAGCTATTTACACGCCTGGTCTCAGGCAGGATGTGGTCTGTCATTGCAGAGGCCACAGCACAAGGTGCGACTTTGCTAAATGTAATACAAGCTATTAATGCTGGTTGGTCTGCAAAATTCATACTCCCTTCTTAGGAGAGAGGATGTCAGGATTGAGAGGGGATTTTCTTCAAGAACTAGATTGGTTGTTTCTGGAACACTGAGACACAGGATACTGAATTGGACACAGGAGGACAAACAGGCAAGGAAATGTAAGACTGACTACAGTGACTACATTGTATTGGTTGCAACACGCATGAAAAAAACATGTGAAACGTTAAAACAGTTGTGATAATTCAGCAGTTTCAGTGAGACAGCCTTGAGTAGTAGAGGCTTGTTCCTCTGACAACTTCATATTTCAAATCATGAATTGCACGACTGAGCAACAATGTTTTATGTGACTACAACAGCTAACATCCAAATCAGTCTTCTGCAGGAAAATCTATTTGCCAGATACATCCCAGCACAGGTGTCACAGCAAGTCATGGCACGACAGCTAGCAGTGCAGCTACTTTAGGCTTCCTATTTTTTTGAGTTCAGGACAGCTATAGAGAATGCCACCTGTGTATAAGAGCAAAGAAATCTAATCAGCATCTTTAATTGGACTTCAGAAGCGTGATCTAACATTGAAATTAACCCTGCTCAGAGTGGTTGGACCAGAGACCTCAGGAAGTTCCTTCCAATCTAAATTGTTCTGTGATCTGTAGCATATAAAAGATTGAATCTCATCAGCCATCTCTGGTAAGAGCAGACGACACCTTTGTCTTCATTCATGGAAAAAGGAAAAGCTGGGTTCTTACTCCTCCAGTTTTCACACAGGACAGGTTTTGGGAGAGTCATTGGGCCAGACAGAGTTCCTTGTTGCAGGAAAGTTGTAAGAAACACAAAGACTGAAATCCACTGGGTACCTTCAAACGAAAGTACACCATAGTGGAGACAGGGAAACACTAACACATCACAGGCCAACAATATGTTGTTTTTCCTGTGAGGAAGGTGAATGAAGAGGGACAAACAAAGGTTAGTTAACCCTGTAAGGAGCATGTTCTTTAAGAAAAATGTTACACTTCCCTGCATGCAAATACTGATCCCTCACAAGCTGTTTTCTCTCAGATCTCATAATCTTCTTTACCTGTTGGAAACTCGCTGTAATTACAAGCTCCAACACAAGCTTCTCACTAACAAAGAAATCTGCCCTCTATTCCATGGGGTTTTGTTTTGCCTCATTAAAGTTACTGTTAAAGCCTCCACAAATATTCCTTATACACACACAGACTCCTTATTGAATCTGGCTGTCTTCACTTCCTGTTTTAGCACAACTCACTTGGTAAGTTGTTGCCTCACCGCACCCCTAAAGTGGTTGCCTTTAAGTGGTTGGTGAAATGATTAATATTTATTTAGTAAAGCTCTCTGAAGATGATACATGACATAAGCATCAGCTAAAACTATTTATTATGTTTCCAAAAAAATTACACAGCTTTTGTAAGATTAAAAGCCAATTCCCCCATTAATTTCCTTAAAATTTATTAAACCAAAATAACGTAACCTTTCCTTTGCAGCTTATCCCTCTTATCTCTTCACAGTTTTTAATAGTATTTTCCATCTGATTACTTCTAATCACGTTGTTATACTGCATTTACAGCCTTGGGCTTTATTACAAAGCTTCTCTATTACTCCAGATAGGCACAAAACAGTAGCAGGTAGGGAGCAATACACATTTTCCAAAGATCAGCACCATTATTTAATGTTTTTGTAAATATTTACTTTAGACGCAGGCTAAATGTTACTTAAGATTTGTTCTAAACTGCTGTGTTTAAAAGTAAAAAATCACGAGGACATATGGAACTCATCTGAAGGAGAAAAAAATGTTACAATTTCACAAAAGAATTAATTTCTTTACTGTTACCAAAGAGTTGTCTTCATAAAATTTGTGGCATGCTTTCGTATCTTAGGTGGAACATCATGACACATATCATGTGGTTTTGCGGTCTCCTCTTCCTACTGCCTGAAGCTCTGGCTGCAGTTTCCCCAACCTGACTGTCCCACCAAGTTGGTACACACCCTCATCGTGCTCCCACTGGGATTTCTGTTCCTGTTCTCCTCTTTTTTTTCCCCCTCTTCTTCTTAGTCATCTTCCCCACAAGCAGCATAAATCAAGGCGAGGCCGTGTTTTCACAGCTAGACAGTTCTTGCAACATCAGGGCTGAGTTCAGGGAAACGGCTGGAAAATTTGCTATACTCACACACACACATACACACACACACCTGCCTTTTGGCTCCTGGAAGATGAGCCCAGTGCCAGAGATGTTTGTTTATTCTTGCCCTGGGTGCTTTGATATGTACGCTATCGATGAGGGCAATCGCCTCCCTCACAGCACAGCACCCGGCACTGAGCAGGGCATCCCATCTCCTCACAGACCTCCCAGGTGTCTTCTCCTGGGTGTGAGATGCTGTTCTTTCACTGCTTTGGAAGAGATTTGGGAAGGAGCTAGAGAAAGGATAGACCAAGTCAAAGCCACTGAGCCAGACAAGTGCAGACATGTCACTTTGGAAGTGGCACTTGCTGAATGCAAGGACAGTTTGATTCAGCTGTGAGCAAATGCAGCTCCATGTTACAGTGTCACGACAGCATCAAGCCTGTAGCTTTTAAATGGTTTGTGGCAGCTTAGGGAAAAAGCGACAGGATCCTGTGTTGTGACTGGACTTAGCCCTTGTGGTATGACATCTGCTGGGACATGGATCACAGAACCCTTCCAGCTCTGGACCTTCATCTCAGGTGTGGGCACAGCCACCCGCAGTGACCATGCAGCACCTTGCACATGTGGGGTGGGTGGGCTGGGAGTGAGTGCTGAGGCACCCTTGGGAGAAAGGTGGGGCTGCTGCAGAGAGAGATGGTGTGGGCACATGCAGCCAGGCCCTGCCCTCCCTCTCCTTGTGGGATTGTGCCATCACACCAGCAATGCCAGGGAAGCGAGTTGTGGGAAGGGCATGTGAGAGCTCAGTATATACAAAGCAACACAGACACACCTGCTGCCACTCCATATCCCAACAGCACAGAGCCACAGGTGACTCCAGGCCACCAGCACCAGTGTGGCCATGACACGGTTGTCTTACTGGACCATTCTGTGCTGCAGTAATGGGACACCCTGTGTGATAAAAACCCTTCTGCCTCTCTGTCCTTTTCTGCTTTTCCCTTCTCTGAACCATATCTCTCAGGGTGGAACCAGAAAATGGAATATTTATTTGAAATATTAAAGAACTAGAAATGCATTGAGGAAAACCAGTCCCCTACTCCGCCTGATTTTTACCTGTCAGAGATCTGGGAGGAGAGAAATGAGAATGAGCGTCATCATTTAGAACGGAGATGATGGTTCTGACACTGTGGTGAGGAGAACGCTCTCCTGCCAGGAGCAGTGTGCAGGGGATGCACACACAGTGGTTCCCAAGTGCCGTTCAGTAGCCTGTGTGGCTCCAATTGTTCATCAGTTGCCACAGTGAGTGCTGTCCCGTTCCAGGCTCCCCAGGGCTCTCAGGAAGCCACATTTATGCCAGGTGGGCCTGAGTCTGTCAGTGTCCTTGGCAAAACCCTGCTGGCTCCACTCTGAGTTTTGCCAGAGCAGGGACCCTGCATCATAATAGTAATGACTGTATTTCATCACACAAACTTTAGTAGTTCTGATAATTTTAAATACAGCAAGGAACTCCCCAATTTTGGAATGGGTTCGCAGTCAGAGATGTGATGGGAAAGCCAGGATACTGACTGGCCCAGCTGTGTGCACAGCATACAGTCAGATGAGAGAGATACCCGCAGCTGGGCAGTGTCCTGTGGGGAGAATGGGCTATGTCCGGCACCCTGACTCCCATCCCTGCCGGGAATGGATCTAGAGAAGCAGAAGTCCTTGCATGTGACAGTGACAGGCATTGTCAGCCTGCCCTCTGTTCTGAAACCCTTCAAACAGCGATGGACACATGGAAGGTGGTGTGAGTGGAGCTGCGGAAGGCAAGAGCCTGCTGCAACGACCTCCAGAGAGAGCTCCAGACCCTCAGGGATTCTGGAGATGCTCCCTCAGAACAACTTCAGGTCTTGTTGCTGAGGCTTTTCAGTCCAAAAGGAAGCTGGATCGCTTCTGGTGCATGTTTGAAAATTGCCACAAGTTTCCTTCCTTCCATCCTCCTGTTAGGCTCAGGAAGCGGGGGTCTCCCCTGGAGCGGCCATACCGGCGAGGTGCTGAGGTACGGGGTATGGTGCTGCCCACGCCGTGCGGGGGCCACATCCTCGTCCTGCCCTACACGCCGGGTTCGAAGGAGCCGGGGAAAGCCGGACAAGTCGCCTCACGCCCGGAGCCGCGCGGGTCAGCGCAGCCGGTGAGGGCTGAGCGGGGGCGCCCCAGGGCATCCTCTGGGGAGCCGGCTGCCCTCGGTTCCTGCCCGCGATAAGCCCCGTCCGAGTGACTCTGACACACTGACTGAGCTGGGGGGTGTCGGAAGTTCCCGGTGTCTTGCTGTCGGTGTTTAACGCGCCGGACGCGCCGCGCAGGTGCCGCGGGACGGGCGGCCGAGGCGGCAGCGCCGCCGCCCCTCACGCGCGC